>VYZM01020105.1:65520-76384 GCA_013398915.1 Dromas ardeola | reverse complement strand
AAAAAAAAGAAAAAAAAAGCAAAGCTGGTGACCTGTGTTCCAACTCAGTATTAGGGAAAATAGCAAAATATTGTACTTGCACAAGACACTCTGGTATTACATCAGCAACATGCACTGGTATACATATAGCAGTATTCACATCACACGTGAAAACCCCAAGTTCATATATATTTTCATTTTTAGAAATGAGTGCTGCAGAATTTCTGCAGAATCTATTTGTAGCTGTAGATACTCAATCTTCTGAACATTAAGCCAAGTGCCTTCTAAAGTTAGATGCATAAATAAAGTGCCTATTCTGAACATCACATCTTCCTGAACCTATGAGGAACTCAACCTAAGCAAGTGAGAAGATAATTACCACCAAAAAAAAAAAAAGTCAAAGGATGTCATGGAATTATAGAGTTACCCAGAGTGATCCTGTTATATTTGCTGTTTGAAAGACAAGCCAAGCACTCCACAACTGGTAGCTGTTAGTCATGAACAGTAGTGCTGTCCATTACTGTATTTACAATATATATATATTGTAACTATTGTAATATACAAACTACAACACTGGTGTCCTCTACACCTAAGAAAAATCCCAAGCACAACCACATCAAAGTCCAACTCTTTTCTGATGTACAAGGACAAGTCTCCAGTCAGTTTTTCTACACTATAATACATAATTTTAGCTAGAGCCGAGTGTGGATCATCTATGGCCTACTAAAAGAATCTCCCCAATAAATTAAATGGGAAATGCAAGCTTTCTGTCTTGCAGAGAATTACTGCTGGAACAGTAGCATCTTTAAACATTTCTTCTCAATGAATTTGGTTGCCTATTACAAGTACAAATAGCAGTGCTTTAACAAGGTCATTCTATTTTACTCCTTACTTTCTATTTGATCCAAGAACATTGTACTGGGTTTATGCGGTAAGGTTTTGGCAGCAGGGCAGCTGCAGGGATGGCCTCTGTGAGCAGACTGAAACCACCCTGCAGACACCCAGGTCAGTGGAGAACGTGCTCCAGGCACTGGAGCAGAGATTCCCCTGCAGCCTGTGGAGAAGACCATGGTAAAGCAGGTTGTCCCCATGGAGGACCATGATGGAGCAGATATCCACCTGCAGCCCATGGACAGACCATGCCCCCGCAGGCTGGTGGCAGGAACTGTGGCCCATGGAGGACCCACACTGGAGCAGTCTGTTCCTAGAGGACAGTACCCTGTAGAAAGGGTCCACGTTGGAGCAGTTCTTGAAGAACTGCAACTCACAGGAAGGATCTATTTTGGACAAGTTTGTGAAAGACTGTATCCCATGGGAGAGACCCCATGCTGGAGCAGGGAACAGCATGAGGAGGAAGGATTAGCAGAGATGAAGTTTTATGAGCTGACTGCAACCCTCATTACTCACCCTACTGCGCTGGTTGGGGGGAAGGTAGTAGAAGAAGTAGGGAACAAAGGAGTGAAGTTGAGCCTGGGAAGAAGGGGGGACAGGGGGAAGTTTCTGAGTTTTGTTTAACTGGCAATAAATGAATATCCTCAAGTCAAGTCTGTTTTGCCTATGACAGTAACTGGAAAGTGGACTCCCTGTCTTTATCTCAGCCCACAAGCTTTTTCACCTTATTTTCTCCCCATGTCCTGTTGAGGAAGGGGAGCGAGAGAGCAGCTTGGTGGGCGTCTTGTAGCCAGCCAAGGTAAACCCACCAAAAACATGAAAAAAATGATATTCCAATGCAGTATACTCAGTTGTCCATTTACTGAGAGCGTCTTCTCAAATATCCTTAAAATGCTTTTTTAGTCCATTTTTTACTGCATGTTTCTAAAAGCATTTATATGAATTATGATGTATACTTGGGATAAAAGACACTATATAAAATAAAAGTATACTCAAAAGTCAATGTATTAAAACTAAAATCCTCTATGAATTGTCCAAGAACCCTCTAAGCCTTTTCCAAGAGTTGTTGTTTTTTTAAAATTAACTAAACATCGAAGTAGCATCATTACTCTGCTGCCTACTCCGTTTATCACAGCAGGGAAATAGATGCTAACAAAACCCCCAAAACCCAAAGGCAGATTCTTTTCACCCATGCTAATGACAGAGACACTGTCATCGTGACTTAACTCAGCCACCATTCATCAGACGATAATAGATCAGAGCTGCCCTCAATCCCCTGAACGTTACATTGATTATAGATATGCAACCTTGACCACCCTCACAGCTGGAATTTAAAGCTATTTAAAGAGACGAGCAGTAATTTAAAAAACAAAGTGGACACATAGATACTAAATTAATTCATGCCGAGGTGCCAAACAATCCCGCCATGGAAGTGCTCTGCATCATTCTCTGAAAGTAGGATGGACTGACTTAAAAGAAACTAAGACTATGTCTTATTTTTGTACTCTGAGAAAGAAAAGTCATTCTCATTTAGCTCTCATTATATCTTCTCAATTTTAAATGGATTAAACATTGATTTATAACCAGCCGAATACGAGGAAAATAATCTCTCCACATCTGTAGAAGAGACAGCTGCTGACAGAAGCTGTTTCTCATTTCAGTAAATTGAGGCTGCAGGTGCTAAGCTGGTAGCTTGCACCCTGCCAGTGATGCAATTTTCTTTGAAATATATACAGCTTAAATTAGATATACTAAAACTGAGTTTTAGTAATATGTTTAATAAATACTGTCAACTTCAGTATGTTTTACCGTAATTCAAGTTGATTTGTAAATAGATTTATTTGCTTATTTGACATTCAAAAATATTAATTAAGATCTGTCACTTGAGTTCCATTGAAGAGAAACTTGAAACTTTATGTATTGAGTTGATAAGCAGCAATGACACAATATTACAAGACAAGAAAAAGCAATCATTTCTGGCTGTTTGCCCAGTTACATCAAGTAAAAAGACTCAGCAAAGCATGACTGCTTAGGGAATGATCAAAAACTTTGAGGAAGAAAATCTCATTGATACAAAGCAGAATTGACTAGTACAAGGAAATTTAAGATGAATGACTTTAGAACAGCAGTTATTTTCACAGCGACCAACACAGCTAATGGCAGAACAATCTAGTTCATACATAGATTTCATACCAGATCACTGTTGCATTAGAAGACTTGTTACACAAATTCAATCTCTGCGGCAGCCACATAGCAAACAAACATCACCCTAGCTTTCATGTTTATTTACCACCACTACCTTTTCCATACTTTTGTTTTTCAACAAAATTAACACTCTTTGAACTCAAGCCTAAAGTATTACCAGTACACGCACATATATACACGTATTCAGAGATATAGCCTATGTATAGATAAACTGCAAAAAACAACCAAGCATCATTACTGAATTCCAGAATAGCAAAAGAAGCATTTTTAACTGAGAAGTTTGTTTCAATTATTTTTTCCATAGAATACACGTATCTCCTCAAAAAATTTTGAGTGCACCTTGGACTGTCAGTAAAAATAATCTGGTTTTATATAGGCAGGTTACCCTGATCCTGAAATTACCAAAATATCTGCTCAATTTTACATATTGAGCTCAATTTCAAAAATATATCCTTGACTATAATAAATATTGCCATGCATTAGTGCATTGAAAATTAACAATTAAGTACTTAAGAGGCAGTAAGTACAACGAGGACAGTATCATGTGCAGCAAGAACTGAGGGCACTTCAAGAGAGAGGTGTTAAGAGTTTACCAAAAAAAAAAAAAAAGGAGGGGTGAAGAAGGCGGATTTCTTCTGCTTACTGAAATGAATTCTGCAAAAGGGTGCTGTATTTTTCACACTGCTTGGCCCCATACTAGATTTAATTTTACTTTGTCCTAAATTTTATTAAGCAACAGGCTTTCATATCATAACATAAGATTGCATTAAGCAACTATTCAGACAGAAGCTGGACAGGAAACAATTAAGGCCTAAATAATGAAAGATGGTTGCCTGGAGTCTATGAATCAACTGTATTCATGTTTCTGTTAAAAAGGCTAGCAGCTGAGTAGTTCATATTGACAAGAGGTCACTTTTAGCTTCTGAGGAAAATAACGTTATCTGAGAAAGGCAAAACATTTTATTTTTCTGAGGATTTTCAGATTCCAACAATATTGCAATTGCTCAAAGGCAATTCACATACACTTTTCTTTAAAAATATATAGGTGAGAGCAACGGCCACCTGAAGGTTGTTCTTCCAGCTTTGTTAGCTTGACCTTACAGCACTTCGTAAGAATCAGCAGAGCTCTGACCTGCTTTGCAGCATCTTCCTTTTGCCTTACCCCAAGTATTGCCCTCAAGAACACTACTCCTACCTTAACACTGCTTAGTTAGTTATGCAGCAGAGGGAGAATTCTTCCTTGCCCATCTCCAGCCACCTTTGTCTCCTTTGTGCAGCACAAAATGACTTGAGCAAAGTACAAAATCCTTTCTGAGCCATCATTTACACATAATTGCCTTTTGTGTTTCAGTGATTGCCTTTTTTTTTTTTAAAGTAGAAAGCACCTCCTTACTCCATAACAAAAATTACTTAAAAAAAAAAAAAGTCTTGCATTGACTTTTACTTTTGCAGTATAGCTAGCAAGGATACAAAGATTGTTTTAGTAAGGATCCGATCCTGCAAGGTATAAGCCACCTTTTTCTGCACAACTTTGAAACTGACAATACCTGTCCATGGTTTTGTTTCAAACTCTCACTAATTAATGCCGTCCCTTTCTTTCTAGCCTCAAGTTCATTGAGTGCTATAAACACTTAAAAGAACCACAGAATAAGGCGGCTGAGGGGGACCTGCTCAGAGATAAGATGAGTACAAACTTAACAAATGTTTGTACAGCCTTTTATCAAAAGTCCCAAATTACCGAAATTCCGTATCCTAGACCAAAAATCTTGTAAAAATTTCAGGTCTAACCACAATGTCATCTCATCAGACTTCATGATTCTAGACTACCATACTGAATACACAGCTCCACTTACTTTCTTTTCATCAGTTATCGTTACCTCATTGTACCACAGCAACCCTCCTTCTTGCCTTTAAAGCTCTTCAGAACTTACCAATATTTGCCTGTGAATTTTATTTTGTGTCATCACCTGCCTTCATCTTCACTGAAAAACAGCAACTCTCTCCGCTCTAAAGCACTGTGCTTGCCTCACCCCTGCCATCCTTCAGATAGAGATAGAAATATCTTCTCTGCAAAGTTCTGATGCAATTTCTAGAGAAACTGCCATCTGACTGCAGTTAAGACAACTGAATCTGAAACTTTTTTTAAAACTTCAGAATATTATTTCATCCTCCAGGTCTATTTTTTTTTGTTATCCTACTTGTTTCTACGGCATAACCTCTACAGAGGATGGACTATCGTATATATCGCTGCCTGTACAATGTACAGCACAGCATAATTTAATGAAATCTAGATTCCTAGATTTTCTGGCACTACCACAATACAAATATTGGCAGAACACTGAGCACCTTCTTAAATTGGTAACTAAGTAACATAGGGCTTTTATTCTCTTACCATTTTTGATGTTGGGTATAACAAGTTGCGTAGGCGAATTTCTGTTTCCGATGCCTTCTTTCTTTTGGTTGATAGTTGTGATGAAATTGCTGAAAGTGGAAAACTGATTTTTGGCTCCTCTCTCCAACCCCTGTAATTAAGATGACAGCATGCTATAAAGGGCTAATACATTACTGAAAGAGTAATCTTACTCATGAGGTATTACACAGAATACTTAAATATCTTTTATCTTTAAATCAGAGTGGTAATACCTACTTAAGACATAAATAATGCTTCTGCAAATTTGTTTCAAATTGAATCAGGGAGATACCATAGAATTCCTTCACATTACATACAAAAACTCAAGTATTAATTTACAGGATAAGAAGTTATCTTTGGATGACTGCGTGGAAAACACAATACAATTAGAATGCTTTCAACAATGTTCTCACTTTCTGTATCCTAATTTCTAACTACTTTTATATTCATCACTATATCCAGCTCAGTTTAAACTGAGGAAAGTGTCACATATTCCTTTTTCCAAATAACCCTAATATACCGAAGTAGTTTAGATAAATTTCCCAAGACTTGAAATGCAGGGGTAAAAATTCCATGTGACCTAATCTGCTAATAAAATCTAAATACTGGCTACCTGGGTAAAAACCCTTAATGACTCAAAAGCATCAGCTGCTGCTGAAGAAAGGCTAGCCAACAAATAATTGTTAACACAGCATTAAGAAAACCTGCTCGAGTACCTCTATGTGCTGCCATCAAGCAGCCTGCACAAACCTTTGCTAAGAAGTGTTGAGCATTTTAACAGTAAACAAAAGTGAAGTAACACAACAGACTTCCAAAGGATTACACCAATCAGTCTGTTTGACAGTGAGTGCTGTTAGATGTAGTTATTTACTCTGGAGAAGTTGCAAAGCATAAGTGCGTTAAAGGCCTTACCCAAGATGACAGAAATCAAATGATGGAGATTTTCATTTCAGTCTCTGCTCCAAGTCACCAGTGGGTACGAGGCAAAGGCAGAACAACCCAAAGAAAACACAGACACTCTCCCTGCACATCAGGATTTTCTGCCTCACATTAACCTAAAGATTCATTTGCTTAAGATCTGGTATCTGCCCTCTCAGTTAGAGATAATGTTTTCATGCAAATCAAAACTGTTATTCCCCAAACGAGAATAGAAATTCTAGAATAATTAACATTATATCCTATCATTTTTTTAAACCCATACATTTCCCTTTCCCCTTAAGGGGGCTAAATTGGCACTAAGACATGCAGTCAGAGTTCTGAAGAAAGCACTTCACTTCCACCACAACATCCTGAAATACCACCAGGAGGATAATGACACAGCCCATAAACCTGCCACGCTGCAGTGTATGCAAGCTGGTACGCTGCCAGGAATTTTAAATAACTGTGGCACATTTTTCCATGGCTTATAACTCAGCAAATTATAAATTTGAACAATCAGCAGGACTTCTGGCTTTAAAAATACCAAGTTTCAATTTCTAGCTCCACATTCCTTGTACGCAACAAACATTCAAAAATAAAACATGATTACCACTATAATTTTCATATTAACTTTTTATTTTATTCTACAACCTTTGAAATATCATATCATTAAGATGCTTCTTAAAAATCACCTGGCACACGGCTGGACAAAACCAGACCTTGAACAAACATGGCAAGACATGATTGACTGAAAAAGGACTTTTAAACAAATCCAGATCTGAGGTTAATCTGCTGTGCCACAAAACGTATGCTCTAGGTAGAAAACCTCTGGAGGTTGGACGAGTCTAATTATGATTAATAGGGGACAAATATCATAGATAATCAGTAAGAGGAGCTTTTATGAAACAGACTATTTTGACAGCCTTTTTGACCTACTCATCTTTCTAGGTTTTACTCCAGCCATGCCACTGAAATAGCATAGTTGAACAGTTGTTTAAAAACATCCTTAATGCCAACTCCCTAAGCAGTGATCAGAAAGAACAAAAACTGCACGTGCTATTTAACTCCATTCATCCTGCGCCACGTGCAGTTCCAACAATATTAAACAAATGCATGGGCTTTTTTTTTTAATGCATGCTTTACTGGAAAACCCTGGGGGCATACTGGGAAACTACATGCTCATTAATGAGCATCTCTGACATCTCCCGGGAGAGTAATCTAGGACAAGTGTACAGCACCATGTCATACTTAGAAAATTTTGTAGGAGGTCAGTGAGCCTCTAGAGCCTAGGACTCTACTCTAAACACACTGCCGTCAGAAAACTGAACCCCCACATAAAGAATGAGTGTGCTTAGAGGGAGTAAGTGGATCAAAGGAATCTTTAATCCCGTTTTTAAGAGCATATTAATAACTCACAACTCTGCTGGCTTCTTAGTGGAAGTTTTCCAAAGCATTAAGCTCTCCATAAGGCTGGAGACATACTAGCATTATACTTTATAAATGTGTATTTTTCACTATTGAAGTTAAATCAGATGGTGAAGATAAGTCAAACTGTTTGCAAAGAGAACATACAGAGAGCTTTCTGGGAAGAGGCAAAAAGATCATCTGGAAGAGTTTCTTGAAAACTGTACTCTTTAGTCCTAACGTAACTCACTCAAGACCCATATGTGCATGGCAAGCAGAGGCCAGTGAGGAGTATAATGTTTTCTTCCCTTTGTAAGAAAACACGGAGGACACTCAGATTACCGAAAGACAGCTGTCGACAAAACAGCCTACTCAAGAAGTAGCATTTTCCCTTCCATTCATATCTTGAAAGGTGTAACATAGGACTGGTTTTGCTTTACAGAAGCCTCTACTTGTTTCTGCTTACTAGGGGGCAAGATATTTAACTTCCTGTAAGTTTCTTTTCAGAATCTGAATACTGACCTCCAAACCATCACCCCTTATGCGTTACTTCTAATCACCATTTGGCACATAAGAAAAAGTCTGAACTCCTTGCAGGATCATGTTAATTTATTCATAGACTAATTTAATTTCCACAACTCTCCTTAGAAGTCAAAAAAAAGAAGTAACCATTCTTCCACAATCCCACATGGCCCTTGGCTAGGAAAAGCCATGATATGAAGGACAATAGCAATAGTCACATAATCCTTTTACACCAACTTGCAGCCATCTTCAACTCCAGATGAGACATCTTTCATGCACGTGCTCTTAGGAGAAAAATGATACCATGGTTATCTATTGACTTACTAAAATTCTGACCTTTTCCACTGCTAGAGCAGGGAATGGATACTCTTTAAAAAGACGTCGCACCTTCACATTGCCTTCGAGGAAGCTCTAGTCATGCCACATCAGTTGCACAAACCTATGGTGGGTCTTTAGTGCATTGAAGAAAGAGTCAATTACATAAAATCCAGGGAGATGGTCTGAGACAAAGATACCTGAGGCTCACTTTATACAGAGACAAGGTATAGTATCTATATTACCACAGTCATCATCTGATGGATATAACTTTAGAAATAATAGGCAGAGGAACAGGAAAATTAAAGTCATCTGGAGTATCACTGTATTTGTATCAGGCATGTATTTTTAAAGGAAGGAAACTTTAATGGGAAAAATCCGCATGAATAAGCAAAGATATTTTTTGAAGAGACAATAGATTTCCTTTTGTCATTATATCACATTAAAAACTTTTCCCCAATTTAATGAGGAGGAAGCTGAGAACATATTTCTCTCTTTAAAAAAGTGGTTGAGAGAATTTCATTAAGTAACAGTCATTTTTTGATGTTCAATCACAACTTTTAATACAAGGACTCGTATTAAAAATCATGCTATATATGATGAATCTCACAGCATACTTCACAAAGCCCTGGAATTAGATGTGTAGGTTGGTCACAACTAGGGCTTAGCAGACCAGCAGTCCAATAACGTCTTTACATCAACTCAAATGTCTTGCAAAAGCATATCTGCCTTCCCTATTCGGATCAAAGACTGCATTCAGTTACAAGCAGAGAAATCCAGGGCTACAGAAAGATCTATTACATCTGTTCACAAAACTCTCTCTCTGTAAGATACTATTAACACCCATATGGAGCTCTTTGCTCGTCAAATGCCTGTGGGATTTTGAATATACAATCACACCTAGCCGGATCTGAGCTCCTCTGTAGCAGGTCAACTTAGACAACTTACGCCTGTGGGCAACAGCTCAGAGGTACATGAAGGATGTCCAGCTACAAACAAGTTCTTCTCATTCTTTAAGCCAGTGGGAATTCTACACGGCTGCCCATTTGCACGCATTTTCATTAGCTGAGCTGAGCCTGACACATTTTAGACCAGCACTCGTATCTTTGTTGTAAGAGACTGCCATTTGCCATTCAAAGCCTGAGGTGGAGGTTTTCAAAGGTACAAGTAACTCCTGGGCACTTGTCCATTACAGACTTCTCCCACCAAATCTGTATTTGAATCACAAGAACAAACAGATTCTTCCACATTCAGACAGATTTCCAAAGCTGAAAGTCCGTCAGAAGGTTGGAACATTGTAGGCAAAACAAAAAATTAGCAGAACTACCCAAAGGAGTTCGTAGTTTGCCTACGATTACTTTGTTTAAAATTACAATTATTTCATGACAGTCATAAACATTAGAAACGTAATATTCTAAACTCAATTTATGTAAAATTATAATGTATACCAAATCAGATACTCATCAGAATTGTTAAACTAAAATCTCGTAACTGTACTACGTGCAACAGGATTGGTAAAATTTCTCTTCTGTTGTTGGACTGAAATAAGTTAGAGCAAGCTTTAACGTTGAGCTAAGTAAGATACGCAACTCATGCCAGGAAAATTTTGTTTCATAATATTGTATGGTCAGCAGAAAGAAAATCATAACTCCAGTAAAATTAAAAATCTCAAACGAGGTTTCTGAAATTAAATTATTCTGGCAAATAGCCTTCTCACAGTTTTTTTTTTTACCCTTGTTAACTCATTCGTCAATTACCGAAAGGTTTTATCATCTTTGCTTCAATGCAATGTAAAAACCGGAAGAGACCTTTTAAGAAAAAGTTAAAAATACAGAAGTATTTTCCAGTTAGCTCTCCTGCTATTAAGCGTATTAAGAGCTGAAACCCTCCACCCCCGAAAACCCTTAACGAATATTCACAACGCTGCAAACCCTCAGTCATGACTAACCCAGAAGAGCAGACCGTTATAAAATGTTAAAGAACTATAAGTAGAGGGAGAATTTATAGCTTCATTATGTCACTGCTTACAGATGCACTTGTTATTTTTAAGAAACTTGAATGAAAGCCTCCCAGCGGAAAAGAACACCAAAGAAAACGAACATGACGTTCCCTCACCGCCACGAACAAAGCGGCACAGGGAGCAAAGGACAGCGGGGAGGGGACGGCGGGGACGGGGCGGCTGCCGGGGCCCGCCGGGGCGGGGGGGAGTCTCCCGGTCCC
>VYZM01020105.1:0-64817 GCA_013398915.1 Dromas ardeola | reverse complement strand
GAGGACACGGCTACGGAAACTCCGTAGCGCAGGAAGAGCCGCCGTGCCGGCCCGAGGCGGCGCCGGGCGTACGGGAATGGGGGCTGTCCCCCGCCCTCTGCGCAGCCGCGACGGGGAGAGGGGAGCGCTGCGCGGTGGGGCGGCCGAGGCGCCGCGGGGGCTTCCCTCGCCGGGGCGGGGATGGAGGGGCACCGCCGGGCCCCGGGGGTGGCGGGGCCGCCCTGCAGCGTCCACCTCCCGCACCCCCCTGAGGCGATGCTGCCGCCTGCCAACCAAGTCGTGCCCCCGCGAGCGGCCTCCTGCCGGGCCGGGGCACGGCAACGAGTAAATACACGAGTAACAAACACAAAACATCGGTGAAGGGACATGGGGGTGGGTGCCGGCGGGTGTCACAGCGGGCTGGTGTTGCGTGTGGCACCGCCGGCGGGGGCTGCGCTGCTCGTGGCGCCGCCCTGTCGCCTCACAGGACCTTCGTCACGGCTTCAAGTCACACTCATACGGAGGAAAATGCAGCAATGAGGTGTAAAAGCTCAGGCCTGTTTCTGCTTCACCGGCAAAGCCAGAGCGGAGCCCGGCCCCCTGCGATGGCAGGTCTCTGCCCTTCCTCTGGACAGGCCTCGGGAAGGCTGAGGTAACACCCGCTGTCAGGGCCGCTGTGCGGCAGCCCAGGGTTGCTGAAGCTTTGCTGTAATAAAATAATTAAAAAAAATCATCTTCAGATGTGCTATGTTGAACTGGTTGCAATACAATATCTAGCCTAGGTGTAACACAGCGTTTGTCTGTGGGGTGCAGACCTACCACTGGTATTGGCAAACAAAGGGATCGGAGCCCTTCCGCATGCGAGGGGTGCCATCTTTTGTGTACGCTAAGCTATGTAACATGTAGGTCCTTCAAACCATCAGCTGCCAGATGAAATAAGTTGCTTTCAGACGACTCTAATTCTGTGTCTAGAGAAAAGTTGTCCTCCCAGCTTCAGGATCAAAGGCGTGTGAATAGTGTTACAGGCCACTTGAAACAAATCTTCAAAATTGTTTTTCAGATGGAGGTAAGCCGTGTGATAGCTGTTCTCAGCATTGGCGTTACAGAAGTAGCTCCTGCGGGTTGGAGCTGTGGTAAAGATCTCTATAAGCTGCATAAAAGCAAGGGCATAATAGGTACTGCAGTGTTAATCTAACACATTGAAAAATGCTTTCCCTTTTTGAAGGAACTGGCAGACCTGGAGTTTATTACTTTTCATTAAGAAATCGCTTTGTCTCCTTACCAAGTTAAATACGAGAGCTGGTTTTCCAAAAAGTTCACTCCTCGCTGTGCTTACTTCCCGGTTGCTCTCAGTGGTTTGCATGAATAAGCAGCCCACTGCACTTAAACAAAGCCCCCCAAACACTCACTCATCTTTTTCCTTTCCGTGCCAAGAAATAACATAATGACAGTAATTGCAAAAACTTCAGTACAAGCCGCTATACACCCAGTGGCAGTCCCCAACTGGAAGTAATTGGCACAGCTGCTTTGTGGAGCTCTGCCAACTTGAAACATGGAAGGATCTGCTCCCTTGAGCCTGCAGAGAGAGATGAAGCAAAGGGAAACAGAAATGTAGGAAGGCAAGTATACAAATGAATTCATGCTTTTTTTTTTTCAATTCCATTGAGCTATGAAGGCCTGATTTTCGATAGCTTCAAAAACACTGAAATAGCCTTCTACTAGGATTATTTCGCAAAAAGCTAATGCAACATCAAAGGCATTAATTTTTACTGTCCATACTGTCCTGCGCTATTTGAAGCTGAAGTGTTCTGTTGAACTAAACTAATTCAGATAAGTATTTTGACCCACGACAATTATGAAAATAGGCACAAAAGTACTGTTAAAAAATTATTCCCATTTTATAAGAAAGGAAAAGGACCACATACTGAGGGAGAAGCAAACGCATTTTCCTACTTCTAACAATGGCAGTATACATCTGGTGCCTGTGGTTTGTAACTAAAAATATTTCAATATAATTCGTAGATCCACAAGGCAGTCAAAGATGTAACCACAGTTGGGAAAGGCATGTTTAAACTGGCTTTCAATTTGCTAGCATGGATGGATGCTGGCTGGGTGCAGCAGCACCGCGTGTAACGAGACAATACATGTAAACCCTGCAATCATTTGTTGCCAAAGTGATAAACTAGGGTAGCGGGCAATGGAGCAGTCAGAAAACAGGATACAGACAGTCTGTCTTCTAACAGACAAGATTTGTGGGACATACAAAGGACAAGATTTTGCAAAACCAAACAGAGGTATGGAACTGACACTTTACAAGACTACACGAATTTCTTGGCCAGATGGCCTGGGAGCCTCGGCCAAGGTCCGTGCACACTCAATGGCTTTATTTTGGAAGTGTTTGCAGGCTTTTTGTCTGCATCACCTTTCATAGTATTTCCAGTTCCTTCTTTGAGGCTGATAATACGTTTGCTTACCTCGGTGGTTGCGTTTCCACCCTCAACTGTTGTTATACTTCCTCCTTTATCCTCCCAAGGACCCTTTCCTTGATTTTTTTAATCTCTTCTGAGCTGCTTAAAACTCTTAAATCACATGGTGCCAGCCACTTCACAGCACTTTTGGGGCAGTGGGGGAAAGGTAAAGTTCAATCAAAAGCTGTTGCTCGTGTCACGTACGTGCTGCCTGGGCCTACACATCCACCCTCGTTCCTGGGTGAGTTTGCAGCCTGTGCTGGACCCCACGCCGGCATGCCATGCTGCTGGCTCGGATAAACATATGTACCCCGCAGTAACGCCCCTCAGTGACTACGGGGGGGACACAGGCAGTATGTGACCCTGAACATATTTTCTTGTACTTATGGGAGAACAATCCTGCCTTAGCAGGGTGTTGGTCCTTTCAACCAGAAGAAGACCTTCTTGACAACTTATTTTAAAATTGTTCACCAATATATTTCTTCTATCCGAAGTGTTGGAGTTGTCAGGAGGGGGAAAAATTCAACGGCTCATCTCTGTGCAATGGCATGGCCAGGCACAGACTGCCATTGGGAATGACAGATGGAAACAAACCAAATGCTAACATTTGTTCACATATGATTAGTAAACGCTTACAAGGAATAGATACACTCACAGAGACTGGCATTTGGGAGTGATGCACAAATGAAAAAAAAATAAGAAAGGACTAAATTCCCTGGCTAGTATTTTTGTGACAAATAGTTGAGTGTACCTCTCATATTCCTCTGCAGTCAGAAGTCAAAATGCATCCATAGCCAAAATCAGCCCTGGTTTAATTCCATAACATTCGGAGTGGTTTTGGCCCATTATGGGTTTTTCCCTGGCCCTCAAATGCTTTACTAGTGTTTGCAATCAAAGAGTATCAAAGATCCCAGCTGCAAACTGGCATTTCAGGACTTGACCTGTGTCTTTAGAAAACGTAGGCTGAGTTTCCTGTTCAGTTGGTGATACACTCTCAGCACTCAGCTATACTCTGTCACTCGCTTTTATTGAGTAGTAGTTTTCTTCTCCTCATACTGTTTGAAGATCTCATGCACTTCCCAGTACAAAATATTTGGACCATTTAACAGATGTGTGCTTTGTGAGATGGACCCTGAGTGGGCACAAGGGGAGGCACAGGATGGCTGAAACATCGAAAGGGGAAGCAAAGGCTGGAGACAACCCATTTCTTCTCTATGGGAATAGGAGAGAGATAAATGGTTGGGAGCTTTCCAACACAACAGCTTTTCGGCAAAACATTTCAGTTTCAACAGAAAGACCTGATTCATTGAAATGGAAATGTTTTACAAAGAAGCATCTTTTTCAGTGACCTTTCAGCAGAACTCAGGCAAGATGCCACCGAAATCCACCTGTTTCTCTGCCGACTCAGTTGGAGAGCTCACCACACATGCCATGTGAATCATCAAAATCAGAGCCTGCATGACTTCTGGACTCCCTGGCCAGCTAACTCCCGAGCTGCTCTACCCTCCTGTGCCACATCACGCATTAGGGAAGGTGCAAGTTCATGTCTGCTCACAAGTCATGTCTGAGACTGCACAGCCTCAGAGCTTGTAAGGGGTGACCCCAGTTTCGTCCAACCTCCCCTATTGGCAGCCATCCATTTCCCTTGAAGTTGGACTAAGGTATAAATCTGAGGAATTTTGTCCCAAAGAATCCAAATGATTCTGAATCCATCTGCCATTGCTGACAAACTAGTCCAATCACGTTTATTATTCTTGCCGGGAAGAGGAAATTATGTCAAACTTGATCTTGTTTTAGTCTATCTTTCTGGCCCTGGATCATATGCCTTCATCTGCAAGAGAGAAAAGCTCCCTCTTTTCCAGGGGCATGTGTGCAAGGTGCACTTGAACTCTCCTGAGCTGAATCCACATTATTTCCCCTATGACCAACATTAGATGAACTAATCTATAACTCTCACTTACCCTTTGGCTCTCCTCCAAGCCCCATTTTTTAAAGAGTTAATAAACATTTAGAAAAGTGGTGCAAAGAACTCCTCAGCTAATTTATCTGAGGCACTTGCATGCAAGTTACCCAGCTGTTGTTTTGCCTTGGCAGACACTCAGTTATGTCTTTCTTTTTGGCAAATGGTAAACTCTTGATTGGAGATGCATCATCAGATGCGATGCATCCTGCTTGGGCATTCCTAGTACAGAGAAGGAAGAGAAAATCAGCAGTTCTGTCTCATCTGCACCATTACATTTGCATTTTGGGTTCCTTGTCATCATTGACTGGTGCAATACAACATCTGTAGCAGCGAACTGTAAAGGGCTCGTGGACACTGATACCTAGGCAACAGCCGAATTTTTAGGTTAGTGATTAACTCTTTTTTTGTCTGCCCGAATAAGCTGAATATTATATTACCTCTTGCCATGGAACGTGACCTTCGGGTTGAAAGATATCGTTAGCCTCTATTTTAGATACACTATGACTATTTTAGTGACATCCAGAATGAGGTTATCTGTGATAACGCAGTGTATGCAAACACTAGAAGAGAGATACAGCAAGAGAAAAATTCAGCAGGTGAAGAGAATGAACTTAGTGACCACACGACTTTTACTAAGGTTTCCATTTCTTCTCTCCAGAAAGTTGGTGTCGGTTATTCAGTCTTTAAACTTCAGTTAACTTCACTTAAACTCTTACAAGATAGAACAGTAGCATGATCTTCCCCAAGGTATAGCAAGGGAAAAATGCTGAGACCAGGAAATATTCTCTGCCTTTGTCGTGTCTGACCTGGAAATTATTTTAAAATGAGATAGAGGCAGATACTAGATATGGGATTTTACCCAATTTCTATTCAAACAGGAAATAAGAAACAAGTATGCCATGCTAAAGAAGGTTCAAATGAGGAGGCAGTACGTAATATTTAATTCAGAAAGTTGCTTGTGTACCTTTGTCATCATATGACCTATAAAATTTCCGTTTAGCATGGCTGTGCAACTCTTCCCTTACTTGCACGTTAACAAACCAGCCTTATTTCTTTAAAAAGAGAACATACTTGAACCGAAGCGGCAGGGAGAGGTAAGATTTGCATCGTTCCGATGTGCTCATCCTCTTTGCCCGCCAGGCCCGAGCCGAAGGGGCGGCGGCGGCGGCGGCGGTAACCGGGGCTGCAGCTCCCTCCAGCGCCGGCACCGCGGCCTTTCCAGCCGGGAGGGAGCAAACAGCATCCCACCCGGCTGCGCTCCTGCTTCTTAGCGTTTGAGGTTATTTATTAGCGCACAGACGTGCCGGGCATCGTAGAAATTCCGAGATTTTGAGCTTTATAAATAATAAGTATGTGGGACCAGGTCACATCGGCAGTAATTCACATGAGTATCCTGCAAACCGACAGGAACAACTTTATCTCCTATGTTAGTTTTGGCAGGCTTAAGAGCTGGGCGCTTGAAGACTGTTGAGAATTTCACATCTTTAATGCAGTATGTGGTATTCCCTTTGTAACGTCTAAATGGGATGGGTACAGTGCTTGCTCCTTCTGATGCCTTAGTTAGCTAATTCTCATTGTGTTTCTTATTTCTTGAAAAGATGGTGGCTAACTTTTATAACTAGGAGAGATGTCTGAACAACTTACAGAGGTCTTGAATCTCCCAAGGAGGAAAGGCCTCTGGCAGACATGCAATGGTAACTAAAATCAGAGGGCTGGGGCAGCCACTGCCCCCTCCCACTGAATGGTGCTGTTCTTGCCGATGCATCTGCTCCTTTCCTGCCACGCTTTTCAGGCTGGTCTGTAAATTAAATCAGCTTTGCTTTTAATCTGTTGCTACAAGCCCATGGGAACCCAAAGTGGAGGAGAAGCCTCTCCTCCTGCAGGGTGCTGGCGGGGCTGTTCCTGCAGCAGAGGAAGCCCTGAGGACAATTCTCCCCAAATCCCATTCCTCACCTGCGGCTGGAGCCAGGCAGGATCCACCTGCTGATCTGTAGTGTGGGAGCCGATGTGCCCCAGCTCAGCACCCGTCCGAGTGGTAGCTGTTGGGTGCTGTGTCGAACAGGCAGGCTCCTGGCTTTACCAGGCTCAGCCTTCCCTCTTCCAGGGCTGCTTTATTTTCTCTTCTTCCCTGCTCAGGGTAACATTTGTTTGAGAAAGTCAGTCATTTCCAGGTGTGCCCCAGGTCTTTCTCCCCTGCCTCCCATAAACACCCTCAGTTCCAAACCCAACACTGCCACCTTCACAAGATTTTTTTTTAATTTCCTCCATTGCTATCAGTTGCAAATTTCCCCTTGGACACTGCCATAGACCCACTGGCTGCCTTTCAACAGCTTGCCTGTAGTAGCTGTGAGAGGGAGCAGAGATAAGGAACACCGTGCTGTGCTATGGCAGCCACAGACCAAAACCACAGAAGGGAAAGAAAAACTCCCCCAAAAACGCCACGCTGTGCTGTAGTGTCAGCATAGGCCCATCCCACATACATACTGGTATGTTCACCGTACCTCTGAGGAGCACACCTGAGGTTTCACAGCAGCTGTGGGGGAAGGCAGCAGCCTTCAGAACTTTCATACTTTTAAAAAAATGCACAAACGTAAGATCTAGATGTGGTTTATGGGTATTTCTTTCACAGAAATACTCATGTTCACCCAAAACTGGTTCATTCCTAAACAATGTCTCTTCTAGTAAAGCCTCCTTTTCTGACAAAAAACCTTCCCTTGGTGTGTGTGGAACTGAAGGAGTGAAGCAAACAAAACTAATGTAGTGGCAACTGAATTTACTTAATAAATGAACAAATAATGCCGTTTTGCATGTGTCATCTTTAGAGGAAATGTTCACCAAGTGGTTAATAATCACGTTTTCTGCCCTTGCTCCGCACAGAATCCCTGTATAAAAACACCCACCACAGAGTTTGACTCCAGTGGTAGAAACTTTAAAAAAGCAAAACATTGGTCTGGATAATAGGGTTGATATAGCTGACTTCTTCCTGAATGATTCTCTTTTATGAAATGTTTCCCCTTTTGCCTTTTCCTGCACTTATTCTCCTTAAAAAATAAATATTCCATAATTTTTCACAAAGATCTTCACCTCTACATAATCTCTAATAGGGTCCCACTCACCGGAGTCCCTGAGACACATAGTAAGGCAGTAGAGAATCCTGTAGTTACACAACACTTTTCATATATAAATAAGAGACATTAAAACTAACAGCTGTACCACATCCCTGTGGTACAGTAATAAATTATTACAGTTCTTCAAACTGAAAACTCCATCTACTGAAAATAAATCTGGAAGCATTTTTCTTGAGACCTGCTTCCGCTCCTGGCTTTGTCGGCCAGTGCTGGTAGCATGAGCAAGGCATCACTTTCCTTTTCCATCTGAGTGAGGAAAGAGGCTTATCCTGGTCTTCCACCCCGCACCGCTCCACCTGACCTCTCTGGAAAAAGAAAAGGGGCAGAGGAGAGGTTTGCAGAGCTTCCTGTGGCCCCTCTGTCCAGCAGAAGAGCACTAAGGACATGTGTATAGGTCCTCTCTGTGCCACAAAGCCTGGATGGGGCGAGCAGAGGTGTGGAGGGGAAGCTGGGTGAGGATGGCCCTGCTCCTCCAAGGGGCTGAGCTGGCAGCGGAGGAACAAGGGAAGGGGCTGTCTGTATAGCCCCAGTCTCCCACATTTTCAGCTGATATTGCAGAATTTACTGTTATTTGAGTGTAGAGGTGTCTGATTTGCTGGAGAGCACGGCAGGAGTACAGGCTCCTTCCCAAGATACTGGTGCCAAGTTGTAACGTCATTTGTATTTAGCCAAGTAGTTCTATTTATAATAACCTTTCAGGTGACCCAATTGTATACTTGGTAAAGCACTTCTAAAGAAGGAGATTACTTTCTATCTTTCCAGGGTATGAAGTCGTGTACTATATAAATACTGCAGCTTAACTACTGTCTATTTTGAATGTCAGTTAGGATCAGGTAGTGTTTATACACTCCTGATTTTTAGCAGTTTTTATTCAGAACTTTTCTAATTTGCATCAAGCTGAAACTTGGCATGTAAGCTGTCAGCACAGATGCTTGTTTTGTTCCAAAAATAAAGCATGTTAAAGCTTTTAAAGGTGTCAAATGGCTTATTTGTGCAGTGGTTGCAGATGCTTTCGTTTTCTGGCTCTTTCAACTATAAAAAGCTTTCTGTATCACCTCACTCCTTCCTCCATTCTCCAACATTACAGTCCTGAACAGTGAGGAACAAGAAGACAAGTGATCACACTGGAGTAATAATCCAAGGACAGTGTGCCCTGGAAACAGGCATAAGTAACAGTCATTTTTGGTGAAACAGAACTCTCCTTATAGAGTCACCATAAAGAATAAAAATTGAGAAGATACCTGAAGTGAACGTGTTGCCCGAAACGACGACAGTGAAAGGGAAGACAAAATCCTCAGCACTGTGGAGGGTCCCTAACGCTCCCATTTAGTTAAGGAAGAACCTCCTCCCAGGGATTACTATGACCTCCTCTTCTGCAGTAATCACTGCAGAGGACAGCTCTATATCCACCATGATATTTATTATGTGTATTAAAGTCTAAGGCATCACAACTCAGAAAAGTTATAACAGTATAGATCATTTATGTTCAGCAATCTACAACAGTGTTCGAATCGTGAAAAACTGCCCCTCATAGAATAAACCAACCCAAATATATAGCCACAGGTGAAACCATTTGCTCTGTTTTTCACAGGCAAAGAAACGCCCTCTGCCGTATCCTGAAGTTAATCAACCTGAGTTCTGGTAGACTAGAAAATAAAACCAAGAGATCATGAAACATAGCACCTTTCTTGCAGAATGTTCTGCCAACAGCTGCAGGAGAGGGCAGGTCGATGTAAACATGATGTACACCCCCTGCTCTTTCTTTTCTAAGTACCCTGGAAGGCAGGGAGGGAGAGACAAAAAGCTGGGGAGGTCCTGCCTAGTCAGAGATCTGTCTCCAGCGCAAGTTTCCATTTCTAACAAATGGAGACAAAATACACATAATTATTTGCAAGCACGTTAAAATATAAATAGTGTCTCATACTATGATATGTAGGTTTTTGTTAATTTTCTAAGTGTTAAGAATACTTACAGGATTCAAACATTGTGATCAGGTTTCAACTGAACTTACTAATTTAACATGATCTTCAAATTCATAACTCTGTTTTTCCTAGTGAGCAATTTACTCTTTGTAGAAGCTCTTGTGCCACTGCAAGTTAATGTGCATGACTTTATTCTGCCCCTTTTGGGAAGGCATGCTCCATCTGTTTATAAAACAATTTGCCACAATGGCTGCAAACAAATATTTTTAAGTTTAGATCCTTTCATTCCAATGAATCCAACTAGACCCAAATATGAATAAAGACCAGTCACAAGATTATAAGCTTGAAGCCTTTGCTTATACATAGTACAATATATTTACTACTCAATCATATTTTTTTCTCCAAGGAATGGTAGAATTTCAACACTCGTTGGCTATACCTCTTTTTAGAGGTTTTCACCAGTAATTTCTCCTCTAAAATTTACTCCATATAACGTTCAGCTGTATCAAAATAATAGATAATGATACCATATCAAGCTCTATTCAGCAGCCAAGATTTAACAACACACACCTTCAGTACTTATGCCATGCAAACTTTTTAGTCCTTCCTGTCAGAATGAAGCAATGTGAAGAACCTGAGCTAATTTATGTGGGTTTCAGACAGCTGTGAATGAGAACTAATTTATGGTCAGGTTTTGAAATCATGCCAGCAGGAGCTTGCTCTTCAAACAAATGCTGCAGCATGCTATTGGGAAGGTCACATATCTCACATCATCATTTGATGGGACCGTGTCAGAGGTCTCCTCCCCTCCTGCTACAGCTGTCCTTGCGAAATAACAAACGTATTTTCTGGTCATTGTGTCCTCTGTGAATTATTTCTCTAAAAGCTTATTTACAGAAAACTCAGGGACCCATTTTCTTAACTCTACAGCCCCCGAGGTTGAACCAAATCATGTTTGTTAAAAAAACCCACCAACTCTCAATGTGGTATGAATCTGAATGTTTTTTAATAATTTCAAAATGTTAAATTCGTTTTACAAAGAAAAGAAATTAAAAAACCCAAATGGGATTCTTCTTTATCAATCCTTTGCTTTTGAAGATATATGAAAATTTAGAGATTGCATTTTTTCCTAATGTGCATAAAAATGAGACAGCCCAGAAAGATGCAGGCAGAAGAATCCAAGTTTGTGTCTGTCTGCCGAGACCACCTCTTGGATCTGCATGAATGCAGGGACCTTCACATCACACATCATCTCCTGCTGCTGTGTGGGCATAAACTGGTGTTCCTTCCTTTGAAACGGGTTTCAGGAAGGCTGGGCACAGGTGAGGGAGGAGCACAGAATGGCCATGGTGCCCAGCACTTGTGCTCTTGGAGGTCAGCATGGCTCTCTGGGACGCTGGGGTCAGTCCAGGGATGAGTGTGTCGCCTGTCCTTGCTGTGTGTGCTCCAAGTGGTGTGCAGCAGCAGCAGCTCCATGCCTCTTCTGGAGCCGAGCCCTCGGAGGGAACGGGCAAGAGGAGCACACCTTGGCTGGAAGCTTCTTCTGTCTCCTCAGCTTCCGTGAACCCCATGTCACTTTGTAACATTTCCCCTCAGGAAAAACCATGGTTGATGCCAGAGCTTTCTAGCTCCCAAGAGTTTCTTCTGTACCTGTCTCCAAGTGAGACAAATAGAAGTTGGATATTTTTTTTCATAGGTTACTTACGCTGTTGTAGTCAGCAGTGGCTGTATTTTCATGAATGCTTTCAGGTAAGCCTAAACCAGTTCTGGTGCTGAAAGAAGCTGTCCACCGTTGCCCACCCTCCAGCTACTTGCGGTCATCCCACCACTCCCCTGCCCTGGTGTTTGTAGGAGCATTTCGCATGGTCACATGCAGAGCTGGCTGTGCTTGAACCAGGGAAAAACCAAGAAAGGCTGGTAAATCATTCATGACAAGACAACGGGGGCCAGCAGCAGGGCCTGAGCTCAGCGGTGGCTCAGTGCTGTGCCCGAAGGTCAGGCACCAGCTCCAAGGCTGGAACTCACCACACTGATGTAGGTGCTGTGCAGGAAAGGGCAACTAAATCAACCTCTGGGGGAGACTGCGACGGGGCACCCCTGGGATTCAGAGCCCAAATTTACTGCTGGTGCCGGGCTGCCTACAGCACAGAAGGGGAATGTGCACACGTAGGTTATATTTTGCAAGAACTGCCCAAAAAAGTTACAGTGAATATTTTTTGCTTGTGGTGTGATTTGACACATGACATGCCACAGCAACCTTCCAGGGCAAAGAATGCATTCCTAGTATGTATCTGATATAATTAAGGATGCATGACTTAAGTACCAGCTCCTGGCAGCGGTCTGAAGTGATACCATTGGACCAAGATACAACGTTGTGGTTTTGTTTCCCATCTAAGGAATTGCAATATGTGCTAAAAATACTGATGGGCTCACGGAAATGCAGAGTGTTATCACATGCAGAGGGGGAGATGGAATGTCAGTCCCAGTAGATGTCACCACCAAAGAGGGAAAATGTGGCATTGAACATTTTAAGGTAAGCCCTTGTGTGGGCGAGATAAGCTGGGACTGGGTTGACATCTTTTATCCCTCTCTCTCCTCTGTCCCTTGCAGGATGAGAAATGATCTGTTTAGAAGTGAGTCATAGGTAAATCAAAGATATATAGGTAAGCATTTGCACTGTATTAAGTATCTGTTTTCTGCTACGCATCATATCTATGTAGCTACCAAAGGCGTCGTTTTCCTCCCTGTGTTTTGTCATGGGAAGACGCATTTATTTTTTAGCTGTATTTAAAGTCCCTCATCTCTCGGGAAACATGGGAGGGGATGCTTGACACGGAAGGACCGTGGTGACTCATCCTCCCCCCAAACCCGCTCTGTGCCCTGGCTCTGCTATCCCAACTCTGGGTGGCACACAATGACTGTGATTTAAGAGAGCAGCCAGAAGAGAGGAGTCGTTCTGACAACCTTTTTAGAAAAAGTACCCATGACCCTGTTTGAAATCGCGGTTACAGACAGCGGCATCTGCTGAATTATTTAAATTGTTACATTCAGGTTCTACAAACATGTAATCAAGATGAGAGGGAGCAGAGAAATTTATACACAGAGTTACTTGTGAAGGACAATAAGGTAATAAACACAATGTTCTGGATAAATAACAAATTAACCAAACTGATTAGGTTTGAGCCTTAGAGAGCTGTAGAGCCAACCCCTGCCCGTTTTACCCATATGAGTAGTTTCATTAACAACAATCTGCTTCTTAGTAAATTGCCAGTTATAATAAAAACAATTAAACTTGTTCTGTTGCTTCTCTATTCTTATGCATTTTAATAATTCTAGTCATAACCATTAAAACTTGTCCTTTCGTACTTCCATGTTGCAGAATACTCTTCACATTACTGTTAAACCACTCAATCCCCTTTTTCTGCCCGAGCGTCAATGTAGCATCTGCAGAAGAGGTAGAGGAGGAGTAAATGCATCCAGAGGAGGTGGAGGAGTGGGATGATGCAGCCGTCTGCTCGCTTTGCCCGCAGGAGCCACGCGGCACCTCGGGGCCATCGGCGCTGATCCAGAAAGTGGGACTGAGTGAATTCCGTGACGAATTGTTGACAACATCTGATATGCGCAAGAAGGACGCTGGGAGCACAGAACTGCGAGTCTTGCTGAACATAATACCGTGCAAACGCCAGAAGGGTCAGATTTGCACACAGTAATAATTTATTTGCTATAAAAAAACCCCAGATGTGCTTTATAATTGCATCTAAAAGGTGCACTCCCAAAATTAACAATCCAAACCCTGTACGAAGATAAATGTATGGTAACTTTAATAATTAAGTTGGAAAAGTTACTGTCCATTTTCTTATACTATAAGTACCAATTTTAGTAAAGTAGTCAGTGACATCTATGAAGGTTTTTCTAAATATTTTTTATTTTGTCACATTTTTGTGTTTATAATGACTCTGTGCTACAAGGATGAAGGTGCGACCATGCATGTAGTGGCTTAGAGCAGTGAGTTTTCTTTAAAAGAATTGTTTGTGTATTTTCTTTTCTTTTGTACTGCTCATGACATACTTAAGGCTGTTCAGCAGAATAGCTAGCTAAAAAAATCATGATCTTTAATATGCACGTGTACAGTACTTATTCTGCGACAACAAGCTGGCAGAATTTTGTGTGAAGTTGTGCGTAACATCTCTTTCCTGAACGATGGTACATTTAGGAAGTCTGCCCATGAGAAATGCCACTCCAGAAGACTCACTTTGTGCCCATTCTTTCAGGAGCATTACTGAGAGGGCGACTGGCTCAGTGGCGCAACAGCTCTGGAGAGAGAGATTTCACTTTGCTGCCTCTGCGAAAGGGGAGAAGTGAGGCAAAATGACACTGGTCTAGATTTTTATCCACACTTGAGAAGCTAGCGGAGTTGTGTATGGGCATTACTCATCCCTGTTTCTGGAGCTCCTAAATCTGCTGTGCTGAATGTTGTACCAAAACTGGAGTAAAAAGGCAGGGCCCCAGAATGCTGGCAATCTGTGTGTGACACAACAGACGATAAATGAGTGCTAATGGATGCAATTAAGGAAATTTTTCTGTTGTAGGCTGCTCCTCGATCGCAGGAAAGGTGAGAGGGGGTAAAAACTTGCTGTTTTCTAGCAAAAAGACTGTTTCCAAATAGAAGGACTTCACGCTGTATCTTTGTACAGCCTAGTTGGAAATTCCTCTTGACACTGATGGGTATTTAGTGAGTCTGAAGTATTTCGTCTTACACTTCATTCATGTTTGATGCCCTGTTGTGGAACCCTCTTGGATAGCCACAAAGTTGTGATCTCTGGATTAAGGAGGGACCCCTAAGCCTTAGGGGTCTGTCCTAAGGCTGAATCTGGTCCCACCAAAGTTCCTCATTGTACACTGTGGTGGTGCTCTGCAGACAGAAATCGGGCACCTCTGGCTCTGGTGTATATTTATCAAGAGAATAAGACAGAGACCAGGCTGCTGCCAGTGTCCATGGGTCACGGCAAATGCATCCCAAGCAGAAAAAAAAGTCTCTTGGGTCTTTCTATTGCGCCAAGGATAACATAGTCCCAGTCCAAACTGGATCTTCACAGTACAAGTAAGAATTATTAATGGTAACCGATTGCTGTACAACTGAAAACACAGGGCAAGGACATGAGACGTCCTTGCCTCAGTAGTTTTCCATTTGCTCATGATGGAAATGTCGCCAATGACTATCAGACTGTTCTCTTGGCTTGTTCTAGTCTTGTGGGCAAAGCATTAACTGTGATGAACTTGGGGTTCATGTGAGCTGAGCTCACGTGGTGAGCCAGACTCCAGACTCCCGTCCACTGACGGCATTTCCTTAAGTAGAGTTGTAGCGCCGTGCCCTTTATTCTCTGCTGTATAAACTTGGGCCCATTTAATCTGATGAATTCTGCTTGAGACTGGTTGGCATAGTGGAGTTTTTGCTGAAAGATGTTTGAAAAAGGAGAGAAGAAGTGAGTGATAGGAAGTGAAGCCAAACTATAAGTGGTGTGAACCTTGTTTTCCTTTTCAAAGTAAAACTAAATGTATGTGATCTAATTTAAAACGACAGGGTGCTTTTGAAATATATATAAAATGTTTCATTTTTGTAAGAAGAAATGCTGAAAATCTTTTTTGCTACCAAGCAGACGTGGATGACATTGGCTGGCAGCTTGTTACAACACAGTAGTACAAAGGTAATTTTTTCAAACATTGCCACAGTACATGTTCTTTTTTTTTCTCAGTTGAGATCTTACTACTATAAAGTCAGTCAACTGAGAAGAATTTCTCATGTTTTAGGTCATAATAAACCTTCCAGAGCAGTGTTAACCAAGACCTCAGGCAGTTTTGCTGGTTCATATTACTCTGTATCCCACAATACAAATTGCTGAAACGGGAGAAGGGGCTTAGGTACACATTTCAAACATTTCCTTCCTAGTTTTGGTCAGCATCATATGACTACGTGAGAGAAATAGCAAGGGTCTCATCAATAATATAAGCCGTAAGATACATGTCAGGTTTTAACTTAAAAAAGAAAACAAAACCAAACCAAGTCATCCTTCCCTGCTCCCCCTCCGTATTCCCATTGAACTGTTCAACAGACTTTGTGAGAAGTCTTGGAACAATTTCCCTTTTCAACACTTCTAATTTAAATGACTTGCTAGAAATGAATATTTCATGGCATATCAGGACTCTGTTCTTCAAAGCTTCGTCTCTTTAGTGCTAATTATTTCAACAAGACCTCTACTAAAGGCAAATCCTGTCACTTCTCTATATTGTCTGCATTAACACTATAGAACTAGCTTCATATGACAGTTAAAGTTCTTGTTTCTGGTATTTCCTCATTTTCACTTTTTAGTGTCTCCCACGTAAAGAAGTGACACAGTTTGAAGAGATGTAGGGTTTGGAAACCCTGTAGTTAACCAGCTATGGCCTCATTAGTAAAAAAAAGCAAGACTACTAAAATTTAATCCTTACTTCCCTTTCTCTTCAAGCCAAAGCCACCTTCAGTTTCTACACTGGAAATTCCCATAGCAGTATCTGTAACAAAGTAATGTTTAACCCTCTGGGTCAGTTCGCAATAGTATGTATTGCCTGAGCAAGGAAGCAAGGTCTGCTTAGAGACCTACGTATGTGGAGTTAAGAAACTCAGAGAGTTTCCACTAGACCTCACTTCTCCTTTTGTAGTAAACAAAAACCCCAAAACAATGAACCCTCCACCTGTATTCATTTAACAATCTGATGGGTAATAAAATAGCCCCCCAAACCCAACATGTATGTCATTTGATCAAAACGAAGGACATGCAGTACAAAGCTGGAAATCTTTTCCATGTACCTTGGCCAAGGTCAAGACAACCCAGGGAACAACCTGTCCCCTGGCGTTTCAGTGTTTCAGACACACTTTCAGAGGCCCTTCCTTCATGTGCTGCGCATACTGAGGAAAACACGTGTGAGGCAAAGTCCAGGCTTTTCATCTCGCCCTTTGAAGCTCCCTCTTCTTTCTTTACTCATACTCAAACATCAGCAGCCCATCTCTCATTAGCTGCAATTAGGAAAGACGGTCTTCCTTTATCCTGGCTTCTGCCTGACTCTCGAAGTCTAGCTGAGCATCCAGGTGGACGCTCACATTGAGAGCTTGGATAACAACAGCTGCTGGGAATGGCCTACAAGGGAACAGCACGGGGGCTCACGGTGACATTCTGCCTGCCACTTGCTGGTATAATCCTCCAGGTGAGAGCATTAGGGGCTGATGGCTGCTCTGCGTTGCCAGAGTAGCATAAAGTAGGACCAGTGCAACCAAAGAGCAGTAAATGGTATGAGCAACAGTGGCAATAATTTCTCCAGACTACTGTTTGTGTCACTGAGCAGCCCGAAGCTGAGGAAACACCTTAAAGAAGGAAAAGCCAGAGTTTCAGAGTTTCAGTCTTCCACTGTTTGTCCTCCAACCTCTGAGCTGAATGACCTAGATAGGTTTCGACTTTCTAAAATTGGTATTCACAAGAACCACACTTCATTGCTTCAAATACACGAGGCAGCTTTTCCCTCGATACCTACATATGGCCCTTACTCATCCACACCAAGTTTTCTGATGGAGAACTAGAAGGCTTTGCATGCCCTTACCTGTCCCCACAGCCCGTCTCCCATGTGCCTAGCATCCTTATTCACAGTAGTCAGATATACGAAGCCAAAAATTAAATTCTGGTTTTATGAAGTGCAGATTTCTGTAAGGATGGAGTTATCACCACAAAACAACCTGCTGTTTATTATCAGGCCCTATAGGTTTTGGGAAGTTTATTAGTTTTAGATATGGATCTTAGCTAACTCCCATTCCTTGACTATTACAAGAGTTTTGGCCTTTTAAACACCTAATAAACATGATGAAACAATAAACTAGCTGAAATGAAAAGCAACGTTGTGGGATTAGCTCTGCATCTGAACTGAGCTCTTATTGTATTATTTAGCAAACACAAGGATAAATGATTGTAAGGTGGTTCTTTTGAAACAGCAAAACAAGTAAGACGATTTGGGGAGACACGGTGTGAGTAGGATTAAGTCTTATAAAGAAAAATCCCTCATGACACTGTAGCTGAAAAAAACAAGGCATTTTTCATTTGTCCATACAAGCTCTTGCAACAATTTCTGCAACAAAGCTGAAATGGTATCTGCAGATAGCCATTGGGGCGCAAACTTAAAGTCTGTATGAAGCATCCTGGCATGCACAAATGATCTTCAAATGCAAAAGATTGCCTCTATATTTTGCATCACAAAACATTTGCAGTAGTCCTACAGCGTTCGACAGCACTGTTTATGATCGAGGGCCAGATTGAAATATCTGTGTTCACAGCTATTTAGCTTTTACCCTAGCCCTTCCCAATTTTTCCTCGGTTTATCCCGCTTCTGTTGGGCTTGTGACCGTATAAACTATATGAACAACTGTACTTCTGTCAGGCAACTCACTCTGTTGGAACTGCCAGAATCTCACTGGGCTGATAAATCACAGTTTGATAGCTGCTGCCAGACATAACAAGGACATCCACTGATGTCAGTGAAGCTATTTGTGAAGCACGGCGCCGCTCAAAGGGAATAAGGGTATCTCACAGTTGATCTGTTTGCTAGGAATGTGGAAGTTAGGGGAGCCACAGCAGGCAGAAAAAGTCTTTTTGTATGGTTAAATACTTATTTGGAGATTGTGAAATACATGAAAATAGGGAACATAAATATATCAAGTCAATAAAGACTGGACTGATGAAAATGATTCTTCACACAAAAGCTGAAGCACAACAATGAAAAAGTATATATTGCAGCAGAAAATCCATCACTATTTACCTCCTTCTGTTAATACAATCATAGTTTATGCTAAGCCCATCGTAAAACTTAAATGAACTGGAAAAGAGAACATTCTGTTTTGCAATTGTTAAAAACAATTGAATACGATGTTAAGTTCGCCATCGGTTTTGGCAGCAAGTCCTTAATCCTTTAAACTCCTGTGTACACACTTTCTACTCTTTTGTAATAGGGACTTTAAAAAAGTCATTAATTTGGCTTAGTTTGGATGGGAATGATGCAACCTGGATGATGTGGAGAGCAGCATTTGAAAGACATTGTTTGCAAGGTTGTGCTGGACGACAGCAGCACTTTGATCTGTCAAATGCCTGAAACGTGCGCTCGCTCTGGGCAAGGCTGGAATAAAGGAGGAAAATAAGGTGGTATCGGTCACTCAGCTGCAGCTACAAAGTCTTACCTGGCCCGTGGCCGAGGTTCCAGGCAGGCAAAGAGCGTACCAGTGTCGTACATCAACGGAAACCCCAGGATAGATCTGGTACCGGGCAGAAATAATTCTCACTTCATCCGCAGCGCTTAGAAAAGAAATTTGTTTCACTAATTTTTCTTTAGTCAGATTCTGAACTAAAATAATCCTCGCTTCAGTAAAACTGGAACAAGGAATATTCTAAAAGCATGAACAATTGATAAAACATGAATAAAATTACTTCCATGTGTATGTAATTATTACAAATGTGACTTCTCTTTTAAACGGAGTACTGTAAACAAATACATGATCCAGTTTATTAACTGAAATTGGCTGAATTACAGTTTGAAAATAAGATGCACATGTTGGCAATTACTATACGTCACTATAGTTAGGCCTTTAAAAAGCATACTTTGTGTGTTTTTCCCTGTAGAAATTGTAGCCTTTTTATCTTGCCTTACTAGAAGATTTTGAGAAGTACCTTTTCCATATGTATATACAAGGCTGGCTTCTGAATTCGTATTCAGACATGAGAGGGCAGATCCAGGCTCCATCAGTTACATGGGCTGGGCTAGAAGTTAGCGAGGTTGCCCAGCCAGGAGGGGGTACACCGCGGAGAGGGGCGGGTGTAAATGTTTCCATGGTCAGCACACTTGCCTACAGTGCTCACCATACAAGAGCAAGAGGTGCTCCTGGTTCAACTAGAAGAGCTCTGTCAGTGCTCTGTTTTATTAGGGCTATTTTATCTTGCAGGATGGTTTTTCTCAGCTCCTGGTCTGTAAAATGGTGACAAAACAGAGCTTCCTTACTTCCCATAGATGTTATTAGGGGAACTTTAACTACCAGGCTCTTGGGTACTAGTTGCCAAAGAAAGTTAGATTATTTTTTTGGGGGTTTTTTTTAGAGTTGCTTTGAGAGAAAAATCTCCACTGGCTAAAGAGAGAAACCTTCTAAAGAGCAGCAGCCTGGCATTCAAGGCGCTCATGGGATGCCTGGGCCAAGTTCTCGTTCCCTGTCAGGCAGAGCCCTTGCTTTGCCCTGGGTCTGCTGCCTTGCTGGTGCTTAAGCCTTAAGCATTAGGCTGCTGGCCATTCTGGAGCAAGCCTCCTCTCAGAGCGAGAGCCTTCTCTTTCCGAGACAGAACAAAGATGTGATTTAAGCACCTCACACACATTTTGAGCGAGCTCTGTGCTGGGATGTGCTGGTTAGAGTGGAGGGGGCAAGTTAGATCCCACGGCAAGGAATGGTGATACAGAGCTGAACCAGAGCACCATATTCAAGCCTAAACAAATGATGGTTGTTGCACAGTTTGGACAGATGGCTGGCAAGAACAGCCAGAGGCAGTTCAAAGATTGTATTCATGTGATGTCCCACTTCCCCATGTTAAGGAAACGCATGTTAATCCTGTCACTGATCCGGTACTGGGCTGTGACATTAGAAGGACAAAGGCAGCAAGTAGGAACATGTCTGCAGAGACCATTCGGGATGATTATTCACTCTCACAATACAAGGACTTTGTGCAGCAGATGTAGAAAAAAGAAGAGGAAACCCAAGCCCTGAATCTCTGCTTCAGGCCCATAATAATTTCCAACATATCCAAGCAATGTTGACAAAGTGTTTTGCAGACATTCATCAGGGGTGTAGTGAGGCATCACTTTCCAAGCAAAGCTTGGGATAAAATTACATCAGAGGCCGTGCCAGCCTTCTGCTGCCCCGAGCAGGTCAGTAACATAGGAAAACCTTTTTTCCATGTCTTATGTTACAGCTTTCCCCGTGTCGCCAGAAAACCTCAGATTATTTTTGCGTTTGGTGCTGATTCTAATGTCACTTATCAATAGAGTGAAATGATTTGTCATTTGTAAAAGGAATAGAGTTAAAATTGAGCACGTCATATATCTTATTAGAAAAAAATCAGTTCAAATGACAAGAGACGGCAGTGTGTTCTGAAAACTCTCTACAGGGTCTTAGAAACCCAGTAGGGGCAGAGAAATGCCATCCAGTTAGTCCTCCAGTCCTACTCCCCATCACAACTACTAAATAGCAAAATAATCAGTTTAGGAGGGGTCAGAAAATGGGTTGAAAATATTGAGAGAAGGACCCAGAAAAGGCAGTATTCCCACCTCTCTCTGTTTTGTTTAATTCTACAAAGCCAAAGATTTTTTTCTTGTCTTTAGAAAATGAAAACCCTGCCCTGTTTTGTTAGAAAGTGTCGATCTTTTTATACCACCTATCTGCTCCAAGAAGCAGAAAATTTCAGATAAATCTTTGTAACCGGCTCTTGTTTTACTGTACGGCCAAATAAATGGTTGAGGTATTTATTTCTTGGAAGAATAATAGATGAGCTTCTGCTCTGCCTCTGGGTTTGTGGCCGTTAATCAGTGACAGCAATTAAAAATTATTGCCTTGTAAATTGTTTCCATTACCAGCCTAGTTCATGTGTTGGAGGGAGGCAAAGGTGAGCGGGGCCGTGGCGGTCAGTGGATTTCTCAGGTTGGCAGCCAACACTAGCGCTATTGCTGTTATGTCTTTCTTCCTGTGATGGACATGGGCCAGAGCAGAGCTCCGTCAGCCTTTGCAGCCTGAGTGGTGGAACGCATCTCCTGTCACAACAGCTTCTCTCTACGTTCCCGTGTTCCCATCTTTGCTGCACGTTAGGCTAAGCCGCAAGACAGCTAATGGCTTCATCGGCCACCTGCAGAGGATTAGGAGGACATCCCTTGACTAAGGTTTCACAGCAAGCCCGGGCAGCTCACGGTGGCAGCGGCTCTGTCTCGTGGGGAGCTGAACTGCAGCGTCCCATGGCCCCAGCAAAGATCAGACTGCTTTTATGCTTTACAAAACAGCCATCGGTCACCGTTCAGACACAGGGGACTTAGGTGGGTTTTGGCAGCTGGATCCCCAAATGCATTCAAAGGATGGGGTGGGACCAGACTGTAACCAAACCGGTACGAGTCAGTGATGGAGACCTGGGGAACTGTTCCTGGAACAGAGATCCTCCATCACAGCAAACCCTATGCCAAGAACTGCAGCGATGCAAGGACAGAAACATCCATCCCACTGCCTAGGAGGTGTTAGTTTTGTGGTTTACACAATAAGAAAGGTATTATTAATAGCAAATTATTTCCTTGCTCTCAGACATAGAATTTGCAAAGCTGTGAAGCCAGGTGTCTGGTACTGTAGAAATCACTTCAGAGAACACCACCACCAAACTTTTTTTAAGTGGCCATTCTGGAGGTGTTTCCAAATGTGAAAGCCTTTGTTTAGGGAAATCTGCTAAATTGCCAGGTGACATCAAGGTTACCCAAAATAGAATTTACAGAATTAGGATGCTTAGTACAAAAATGAACAGATCACAAATTATCTTATGCTAAATTCCTCTTTTTATTATTTAGGGACCCCTAGATTTTAGTTTTTATATTTTCCAATGCTTGGCTTCGACTGTGGTAGGAATTATACTACTGTCATTTGGTCAAATCTAGCAGCCATTGCTTTCATTAAAACCAATGGAAGCAACATCAGATGCAAACCTATTTACAGCAAAGGCAACCAACCAACTAACCAAAAACCACAAACAACCCCAAAACCCTGTAATTTATGAAACACTTTCTTTGATATAGCTCGTGCACAGCTCGTGTACGAGGGAACCATGAGGGGGTCCGTTAAAGCAAGGCTGAAGAAGGCAAGTATCAGATGGAAGACCCTTTAGAGTGGATCTACTCTGACTATTTCTAAGACATCGAAACTTTGACAACTATTTGAGAATCTTCATGTTCTCTGGCTATAATCTGTGATTTTCAGACCAAACGTGGGAATTCTCAAACCAAAACAGTTTTCCAACCAACATTGCAGAGGATTAAAAAAGAAAAAAGTTATTTCTCCCTTACACAGTTAAGGGAAAACCCACGATGGGGAACTCAAAACTAATACTCTGCTTTTATACAGAAATTCTAAGAAGAGAGAAGCAGGGGAACAAGTATAATGAGCAGCCAAGGAATGGTCTTTAAGAAGGATGAAACATTAGACAGTTTTCAAGAATATTTTAGGCAGATATCATTGTAAAAGTGGTGATAAGGAGCTTTTGTTAGTGTTACAAATTTAACTGGAAGCAGACTTTTGTCACAGTAATGAAGCTGTTACTATAAATATTCTACAATGGAGAAATAAGCTTTTAGTAGCTAATAAAAACATACACATTTAAAGAAATGGTACATTACCCAGGTCAGCATTATGCTTCACCTCTGATTTCCTTTTTTTCACACCTTCTGCACATTTCTTTCTTGCTGAAGGCTGTAATCCTTGAGAGAGCAGGTAGTGAGGTTCTGCACAAGTGTAACAGTCTAAACCTGTCCTCTTTTTTTTTTTTTTTGCAGATTGAGACTAACAATTTAATGATTTACAAGACAACAAGTCTGCTTAAGGCCTTGTTTCAGCTTTTATTAATTAAAAGTACATGTCTTTGATACAAAGTGGGATCCCTGTGAGGTGGGAGGCATTGCATTCTCCAGTACATTTACGGGAAAGCAACATAATAGATGCAATTTAGGGCTCTTGTAAACTGCTCATCTCTTTGGTGGCATAAATTTAGAAAGTGTTAAAAGGTTTAATGCTTAGAAGACTTAAGCATGTTACAGCAAGCCAAAAAAAAAAAAAAAGGGAGATTATGCATTCTCTCAGGAATCTGTCTAAGGAAGTTATGGGTGTAGCTGCAGCTTTGGCTTTCTGAAAGCCTAGAGGAGGAATTATTGTGGGATGTCCCTGGGGAAACTTACAGAAAGAAAAGCTATAAAATAAGAGAAAAATCCAGATAAAAGAATTGATTGAAAACCTTAGGAGAAATGAATCTCCTATTGGACTGAGAGTCTAGAAGAGGATTATCTTCCTTCTGGAATTGACAGTTTATTGCAGAAAAAGCAATGAAATGCTATAGCAGTGATGGGTTCCCCCAGAGTGGTTTCTGGGACCTCTCACTCGGAGGAGTGAGAGGAGGTTTTTTTTCCTATTCTGCTATTTCGTTAGTTATGGCTGTAACAGCAATTTAAGTGACAGAAAGAATTTTAAACCCCTTGGGGAAGTAGTCGGCATTTTGTGATTGACTGTTTTTTTGTGATTTCTGTAAGGTGGTGCTGTGAAAGCCTACATCTAATGCTGGAAAGAGCCATCACTGGCAAACGTGGTTTTAGAAAATGTTCAAAGTAGCCATGCGTCCTTCTGGCTGACTTCTTTTTCTAAAACCAGAAGTTACCTCCTTAAGTCTATTCTGGAACAATATTATCAGTTGTTTTCTGAGTATTCAGAAAGTCCTGCTTTGTTTGCAAGTTTAGACCAGAGAACAAACAAAAGTAATTGGTCAACTTGAACAAAACTACATATTCGAAGCTGGAGGTCAATACCTTCTTGCTTGAACATTATGGGCCAGACTACACCAAATGGTGGAAACCGGTTGAACAGCACTATTTTGCCAGTTCGCAGTAAGTGAACATCTGAGTCTGGGCTGAGCTGCCCCATGGTCAGACTCCAGCGCTCACACCCGGCCAAGGTTTCTGCTCCACAGACCTGGAAAGGGCAGGAGCGACCAGCTGCTCTGCAGGTACAGGTTTTCAGCATAGCTTCAGCCTCCGCACCAATGCCTTCACTTGCATAAAGCACCAGACTCTGCTCAATTTTGCAAAAAGTCACGTTTATCATGTTAAGTTTCTTTAGGGAAGAGAAAGTCCAGAGTTAGTCTCCTTGAAACTCTTTCTTCTGCTGCTGCAGCTTTAAGTTTAGAATGTATAGGTGTAAAAAAACAGGCATGTGCCTAATGCCAAAATTCCAGTACCCAATATTTTATATCCACGTTTACTTCGCAGCATCATTCAAGCCCCAGAGCTGGCTGGTACAAGAAGTCTTAATAATTGTTTAATAATATTGCAGCAGCACCTCAGGAAGTTCCCACACGGAAAATCCACTGCTGGCAGATTGAGGAAGGAAGAAGTTCAGGTAGAAATTCTCCCTCCTTCATAACCATCTTTAGGATTTTGTGTGGAGCTAAACATGTGAAGAATATAGCTTTCACCCACAGATGGCGATGAACACAATCTATGCCTTCCCAAAGATAGAAAATTACATATACAGACTCAAAGAAATGCCAATTTATAGCTTAAGGAATGGAGCTCTAGCTTATGTTGAAACAGTATAATCAATTTGGCACAAAAAAAGTGAGAGTCAGATTAGTATAACATCTACCCATTCATCAGGCTCCTGTGCAACCCAGGAAAGCGCAGGCTCTGAGAAGAAAACTGCCTCATCCTAAAAAGGCAGAGCTGTCTGCTGGCCACATAGTCCGGATGCCTTCTGTATGAACTAATGCAAACCATCGGGGAGCTGCTTCTGTGCGGCTGAGGAGCCGTATCACCTTTCCATCAATAACAAAGTATGATCATCTTTGCAGGATTATTCCTGCTGAGTTGCACACGAATGCTTTGCTCGTATGCGCGCTGCATGAAAATCTCATGTTACAAGAAAAGCCACTTACCGATGTCCTGGGTTACCCTCCGCGTCTCCTTCAATAGCAAAGCGCAGCGGAAAAAAACCCAGTCACCATGACTGAATAGTAAGCATTTTTTCTGCACAGGGAACATAAAATTATAGCAAATATTTGATTTATTTTTGACTATGTAGTAAAATTATATCGCTTCTTAGTTTGACTTGTCAGGACCTTCCTTTGTTTAGATTTAACTTGATATGAACGAATCCTTTAGAAATAATAGATGTGCTTTGGAAGAGAAGACAACAGCTCCGAAGAAGGGCACCTATCCGAACAGCCAAGCTTCTGCCTCTTGCTGAGGGGAGGTGGGAGGGTGTCTGCTGAGGTAGAAGCTGCTGCTCCCTCACTTTGAAGACATGTCTTTATTTCTTGATATATTTATAACATTCATATCCACTACTTTAACGCATTTCAGGGAGAGCCACATCTCCCTGCTGACGTCAAGAGAAGTAGCTGAAAATAGGCCAATAACAATTTTTGGGTTTTAAAGCAGGCTTTGTGGCTGTGCAGGAAGGAGGAGATTTCTTGTTACAAGCACAAATAAGAAAAAATGTCATTTACAAAGAAAAAAGTAAATAAATCATGTCAAAATTATTCATGTTTTGCTGTAGTGCTTATATTGTGTTGTCAAAAAATGATCCTTCCTGCATCAGGATTTCCATCTGAATTACTAGGAGATTTGCTTGATGAAGGCCTGCAAGATGTGGCTTTTGCTCCACAACTTCATTTTCGCCTATGAGCATTGTGGACTTTCCTCATTCAATCAGAAATACCCAATGTATTAAAAGGAAAACAAACACTCAGCTACATCTACAACATCTTACTGTTTTCCCTCAATAATTATAAACATCTATCCAAAACACAGTGACATTTTGTACTTTTGCAAAGGAGTTGAGTTAAAGCAATTGGTGACCTTTTCCTACCGCCTGCGATAATCAAGCGTGGCTCCACCAGCCTCCTAATCCCTCTCCATGTCCTCCTTCCAGATTTCTTCCTGGAACGGGGTACTTGCGGCTTGAAAGAGAACGAGGAATTGGGGCGAGGGCAGGAGAGCGTGCTGCGGTGCTCGCGGGTGAACAAACGGCGGAGCTGAACAGATTTTGATTAAACAGAGATGCTCATCCTGGCGCAGAAGCAAGCATGAGCTTATTCAACTCGCATTTTTATGAGGTGGTTTGTTTTTGTTTATCATCTTCGGGGCTCCCTAAAGTTTGGTTACAATTCATTTTCAGTTCAGAGGAGATGCCCTCATTTCTTCATCAAGTATTCAGGAAATGAAGGTAGCCCCAACATTTACAGGCAGAGGGGAACCTCTGCCACAAACCTGCCAGTCACCGGAAACTGCTCCTTCAATAGCAAACTGCTGCAAAGGACAAGATACACAAGGGGGTGCATCAGACCAAGCATAAATACACCTCTATAGCTAATAAAACAGAAAAGTCGAAATTTTCAAAAGTACTTTTAGAAACCCTTCTAATGAACGTGTATACACAGAGCCAAGGAAAATGATGCTGGAACTCTTTGACATGCCATCTCCTACAGATCTGCCTTTTCTCTACCAACAAACCACACGAATCAAACTCTGCCCGCGAGAGGAGAGAAGCTGGGTCTGACAAGGGATCTACAACTCACAAGGCCTCCTATTTCATTTGTAATTCTTTAATAGTTTCAAGTTGCCAGTCATATGATTTCAACAGAGGGCAACGTCCCTGCATGAATTGTGGTTTCCAGTTCAAATTTCCACATTTGAGGAGATGGACAGACCTGGTTATTTGAACTTACAGATCTGGGAACAGCGCATCTCCGTTGGAGCGACAGAGAGGGGGACTGCAGTACGCTCAGCAAAGACCGCAAGGTGAGGAAGCACAGGCCACTGGTGTGTCAGAGTGCCGCTGAAGCATCGTCAAGGTGCCCTGCCAAGTCCTTGGAGGTGTAGTCAGTATAGAAACACGTCTGAAATTTTCCAGAAAACAGTGTCCACATGACTGACATCTTCTACAGGTCAAAAAAAGAGAGTTCATTATTTCACCTCTCTGTCCCAAGCAGACAAGACAAGAACAAACGCTGACACACCAGCGTTTCACACAAGATGCACATTGTCATTTATGGCCACCTCTGCATTTTTCTCCTTTGGATAAAGGTTTTCATTCCTCTGCACCAGAATCTGTCAGCACACACCGAACAACTGTGACATATTTGAGTGTCGATACCCAGCAGTGTGTACCCGAGCACCTACAGCTGAGAAAGCTGAATTCATTTAGTATGACAAATTCGGAGCCTCATTCTGCTCACCCTGAAGAAATGCTCCATCATCATGGAGAAAGCCTGGTAACTCAGAAGTGCCCGCTCTTGGGCAAAATGAAATGGAAGACGCTAGAAAGCAGAAGTACAAGAAAAGAAACCTCCTTAAAGCCAGGAAAGGACTTTTTTTAAATTTATTTTGAAGTGGGCTGGCCATAGAGGAAAACTTCCCTCTTCCTCCATATTGCGTGAGTTCTCTAAGCATGCTCCGAGTCCAGGCTGTGGTTGGGAGGGATCTTTGACATCAGTTGTAACGCAGGGTTTACTAGACTGAACACCCTCAACTCCGGTTGAGAAATAGTTCTCTCATTGCAGTGCTTTCTTTACCCCCTTAAGTTTTCATCTGCTCTCTCCATGTCACTATGACGAGAGAATGCCGAGTCCAGCCCCAAGCAACCATTCAGAGTATGTATTTCAACACTGTTGTGGTTAATTAACTGGTCAGATAGCAATCCAGGAGCAGTTGGATATATAGGTCCCTCAGGCATGCTGCATATTTTATCTTTGCCGTATCTCTAATTATAACCACAGTTGGGATTAGAATGCCGAGATTCACGTTTTTACACCTCGCTCTTTCCTTGCCAGTCCTAACGTTCATTTCAGCCTCCTCTCTCTGGCTCCAGCGGCAAAGAAAACAGACATCAGTGACGGGGAACGCCTGCCAATGCAGCAGGAGCGAGCCAATGCTGATCCCTCTTCCAGTAACATGTCCTGGCCGAGCATGTCCAGGCTAAAAAGTTATTACAGCCAAACTTACACATCCTCAAAAGCAGCTAGTATCACTAAGTGCTAAAACGAAGGGCATGATCACCAGAAGCTTCTTGAACAGACAACCTTTAGATTAATGGAGAAATTGGAAGCAGGTTAAAAACTAACTTTTCCTTATACTGGAGGGCATTTCTTATGCTTAGTTGCACTAATAATACCTAACTCCTTGAAATGCTTATCCTTTCAGAGACCTGATGGGTCCTTGCAATGAGGGAATTCAGGCTAACTGAGCTGGAAACAAACAAAAAAAAAAAAAAAAGAGGGAGAGACAAAAAAGGATACAAGGCAACATCAAAAAGGACTTAATGCAGGACTCAAGTACCTGATCCCAGACTCTCTTTGCTTGGTTGCCTCCTAGCACTGGAGAAAACCCAAATTGACAGATACCTACTTTTTCCACTTCACAATACCCAGGTGCCCTGAGCTGCTCCACTTTATACATCCAGAACTGTCTCTACTCAGATGGAGCAGAGGAGCTGAGCATCCAGCCGTGCTTCAACCTGGTCCACACTCAGAGATGGGGCTTTAGCTCAGCCAGGTGGCAGGAATCACTCGGTCATGGTGCGGTTGGTTTCTAAGTCTCAGAGATGCAGACGGATATCACGGTGGCTCCTGGCTTCCTGTAGAACAGAGGATGAGGTGGGGTCCTCTTAGTTCATTATCAGTCTGATGCTTAGCACCTGCCTGTGGGCAAGAAAGCTGGTATCCTGAGCAGGATGTCCTTGTCACTACGTGACAGCTTCATCCTCCCCAAGGGAACGCTCCCATCCCACCAGCTGAAGCTGTGGCACTATTCAGAGAAGCGCTCACTGTGCTCAGGGCACTCCAGTGCAAGCAGGGAGTCTTGATTACTCTCTCTGGCACCAGAAATGCTTGCATGTATTACTTTTCAATTGCCAAGCATAACTCGTCTTGGGGGCAGGAACCACAGCTCACGACACCCGTCTTCCTCATTAGTGCCCTAAGCATTAGCCTACAGTCCTGCAGCTTCTTTCTTTGTATTCATGCTTTCTCCCCTTTTAATTAATGTTGGTTTGGTGGCACACACTCAAAAGGAGAGGGGAAGGGTGTTCTTCCAGGATAAGCGGTTGCCTTGAAAATAGGACACGTGGATTTGAATTCTCTCAGGTTGAGAAGGGAACCGAATGTAAATCCCCTGCTTTAAGGTGCACATCCAACACCTTGAAGGAATTGACCCTGGAACTGCCCCCAAGGCAGAGGCAGGACCAGGCTCCTGCGAGAAGGCTTCTCCCTGAAGCTTGAAGCCCGCAGTAGGACATTTCATTCAGGTAATTATCCAGGCAACTTCTTCCTGAGCATATAGACTTTGCAAGACCCTCTTCTCAGGCTTTCTGACTGCTAATCTAAAATGGTAGGAAAAAAAATTAGCGATTTTGTCTAAAAATCGGCATGATAATAAAGACGCTTTCAGGATTGAGCCAACATGTACAAGTGCTACGCTGACCTTACCGTTCAGGTGAAATGGTCTTATGCTTGATTTATAGAATCACAGAACCACAGAATGGTTTGGGTTGGAAGGGACCTTAAAGATCATCTAGTTCCAACCCCCCTGCCATGGAGGGGGGCAGGGGGGATTTTTTTTGTCTGGTTATTTTTTTGGCCGAAAAGTGCTTTTCCCCTATAACTTCTCTTCAAGCAATGTGTTACTATTAGGCCTGGGTTACTTAGAGCGAGTCAAATTGCAAAAAGATTGTCTCAGGGCACGATCTTCCTGAAAAAATGCCAACAGATACTCACAAGCTTGGCCTAGATCATGCGCTGAGTTTTGTAGGCTGCTGTGAAGGTGCGAAATGGCGACCGCTCCAGGCATCCACAGCAAAGGACTAGGGGCTGGAGAGGCTGTGACCCTGATAGTCCTTTAAGCCCTACTGCCCTGCATCCAAAAGATCAAAAGCAACTGAAATAACAGTTATCATGTTACATCACGTTGATTCAATACACAAATGTACACATTCTCACTTCAGCTTTTCCACTAATCTGAAAAAAAGTGCAATTAATAAAAAAAAAAAGTCTATGGAATTAAATTGCATGTATCCAAAAGCCAAGCCTGTTTTATTTTGCTACTTTTCAGTTCATTTACACTAACAGGATTTTTAGAAGTTCAACGTACCACTGCTGTCCTGTAATAATACTTCACAGGATGGTAAGATACGCTGCCTTATTTTTCTTCTTGGCCCAGAGCGAATAATTCAGCGTTGCATGTTTCATAGTCTGAGTCATAAATGTTGAAATTGATTACACAGAGGCATTGGAGCAGTCTCTCATTTTGCTTGCTTAAAGATCCACTGAAATTTGTCGAGACATTTACAATTCCCATGAAACTGAGGCTCCTAACTTGAAGCTTTTTGTTTTTTCCCCACCCACTGTCAGGACAGCCACTCCGAGGATGCAATACACGTTCAGAAATTGCAAGAATGCTGAAAACCCCAGATATTCCCTTTTCAGACGATATGCGGTGAACATCACATAAGCTGGCTTGCTTCTAGCAGCGAGCAGGTATTACCAGTACGCAGGCACGTGCTGATTCTCAGTACTCTGTAACCTCTGCGGCAGTCCTTGTTCCACTGCCTACAAAGGATTTTGGTATTTAATGAAGTTTCTTTTTACTGAAATTCCCTCTTTTAACCCTCTAACACCCCTTTTTAGCAGCAGCAGAAGGCAGTTAGATCCTGCCAACCCCTTCTGCTCCTGGATAAACAAACCCACCCCTCTTAGCTCTTCTTCTCTGTCATGTGCTCAGCCTCCTCCTCAGCCCCCCATTTTAATGGCTCACCACCGAATCAATCTATTTGTCAATAATTGCACTTTTTAAAAAAAAAAAAAATAGCTGGTTTTCCTACTGGAAGTAACCCCAAATACACAAGCGTGCAGGATGAAAGACATTAAAGTGTTGTTTTTTTTTTAAAAGGTGGGACTTTGCTTCTTGTCTTTGGAGCCAGTTGTGACCAACCGAACAAGAGTCGTTTGTGCCCCTGTTGAAGTCCACACAAAGCTGGAGTAAATCTACTACAGGAAATGCAGGGTTGTTTGTTGTTCCTCTTCATACTAGTGTAGCTGACTCGATCCTCTACACCAAATCCAAGGCCAAAGCAGGTGAACATTTGCCATTGCGGAGCAGAGATCAGAACTGGTCCTTGCCCGACCCCCCTGAGACCCCCCCAGTGAGGGAGCTGGCTGATATAAAGCTGGCCTGGAACAGAAAGGGTGCAGCTCAAGGTAACGGGGCTAGAATAAAGAGGGCACTAGCAACGCCTACTTCAAATTCTGAATATGCTGCCGAGGGAAAAAAGTCAGTGGAAGACATCAGGAATTTCTAGACATGGTGGCCATTTAAATAATTGTGTTAGTTTACATACAATAGTGCAGATCTTCACCCATCTGTAAGTACTGTGCAAACTTTTTATGCAATGCTAAATCATTTTCTCTTCTGCGAGCCGATGGGTACTGAAGTCTGGGCTCGGGGGCAGATGGAGGGAGCTGATGGAACAACCTCAGCAGGCCGCTCATTAGACCTCCTACACCACCAGGACGGGGCAGGCTTTTCTGCACAGCATGTTCCTCTTCCCCAGCCTCACAAGGCGAATTAGAATACAGCCAATTAAGACACAGAGGAAGCTTCAGCTAGAAGGAAATAACCTAATTCATATTTCACTGGGACATGAGGGTGATACATCCATCTTTATTAAAGCAAACAGAACAAGGATAACAGCGCTCTGCAGCCCAGGGACAGAACACAACCCTTACTGTAAATAGAGGGTTTAAATATTATTCTTAGAAGGATCATCTTTTAAAGAGTTGCCAAAACCCTCACTGGCCAGAGCTAATGCCCTCTGACACATAGGGAGTCATGTTTTTAAGAGGTCTTGTCTTTGTGAGAACCCCATCCCCTAATGAAGGGCTGTCCCCCCCGGCCCCGTTGCAGTTTGCTGTGTTGCATCTTGCTTTGTGCATGTGCCACACCTTGGAGTCCTCCCTTTGCTGGTCGGATGTGCAGCACTATATTTCAATATAGCTTTGACCAACTGGTTTCATGTAATAACCTTTGGAACTTTCATCTTTGAAAAATGACGCAGCAAAACCACTCCAGAGATAAGAGTTTTCAGGTGGGCTGGAAAACACGCCTTGTCACAGATGAGACTCAGGAGTTTTTCATTTGCTTTAATGCAGTATGTATTTTTTCTGGCATCAGTGGGGAAAGAAAATAATGTTGGTATCAGACCATGATAAATCAAAGCATTTTTAAAAGACGGAGTTCCACTGTCTCCCGAATGCACAACGGTTTCATGGAGACGAGCATGGACGTGAGGCAAAGCGGTGCCTACCAAGAGAGAGGAGGTGAGGACGTGCTGACACCAGGGCACATCCAGCTCACCTGATCCCTCCCGGTGCCCCGTATTTATTTGCCCTGCAAAGCCCCAGGTACGCGGGGGGCTTGCTTTGCTTGCTGCCTGCTTTTTCAAGAGAGGAGTATTACCCACGTTAGGGATGTCTATACCACGCAGTGAGGTGGGGAGGGATTTGCAGTGACAACGAGCAACGCTGTTGTCAACATTTTATACCTTCCAGCCCAAGGCCTCATAGCATTCCCCAGCTGCTCGTGTAGCCTCATGGTCTCCCCAGGACACAGTGGTCCCCCAGCGCGGCTGCCCGACTCCGCAGCATCTCCCCGCGACCCCCTCTCTGGTGCTGAGCTGGTTTTTAGCTCTGGCATGGAACCTTTCAGCTGCATCAGTGCAGAGCGATTCCGTTCCATGGGCAGCCTCCCAGGCTAATGAGTGAGTTTTAAAAGCTTACTTAGTAAATACCAGGTTTCATATTGTTTCATCTACCATTTCTCGCCCCAGGCCCAGGGCAAAGTACAAAAACAATGATGTAACTTTGCATTTCTGACCAGACTGCTGCTAGTCTTCTCTCCCGTTCCACCTCTCCCCTCTCCCAAGGTTTCTAAATAACAGGCGTTACCACTTCCCTAGCAGCACCCCAAGCCCGCATCCACACAAAGCCAGGCGAGGCTGTGGCATCTCCTCAGGAGCACAAGAGAAAATGAGACCCAAGACACCCACGGGGTAGAAGGTAGGAACTATTTCAGTCTGCTCCTGGGTTTAAAGAGCCAGTTGCCAGGACAAAAGACTATGGAAAGCGTCCTCTACAAAGATTCCCAGTAAATGAGAAAGGTCGGGGTGACAAAGCTGCTAAAGAGACAGTAACTGTGGCTAATTAGATGGGCTGCTGCCTAGCTGCCTGAAACCCAAGGATTTGTCTGCAAGATATTTTAATTTTTGGGGCCTTGACAGCTTTTGTATGATGTGGAGGTAGTTCACACAACACAAAGATGTTTCATTTCCCTTTCTTTTAGTATTCATACCTTAGATGCATCGTTGTGTTCTCCATTAGGTCTTTTTTTCTAGAAAAAGCAGGTGAAGGTAGGTAAGGGGTAGAGCTGCAAAATCTTACATAGTCAGCATAAGCGGACACTTGTGAACTTAAAAATATTTTGTAGGTGGACAATTATTTCAGTGCAAATCTTTTCATTAGGAAAAAGTTTTAGCATTCGAAATGGCCAGTTCCAACATTTTCCAGACAGATTTTTCAGTTCAAAATTAAACAAAATTCCTGCTAGGGTCATTTTAACTTGGCATCTCCAAGTCAGCATCTCTCCCCCTTTCTTAGCACGTCTCTGTTCTTTCCCCGCTGGAGATAAGCCGGGGGATTTGCATGCTATTTTCTCACTGACTCATTTTCCAAATATGGCCATTTAACAAATATTATTTCTGCAGGCAGCCATCCCCTTCAGATCCTTCATAAAGGAAATTACTCAATCAATAAAGTTAATTTTCACTCCCCCCTGGAGCAGCCACCCACCCCAGCAGATGTTCAGAAACAGACTAAAACAAAGCCAGAAACCTACTCAGATCCAAACAGCTCTTGCCAACGTCCTCCTGCAGCTAAGGTTGAAATTAATACTTTACCTATGCTAGGAAGCAATACAGAGAGCAAGACCATGTTCTGCCGCTTTAATTAGCTAACCGAAAGATTAATAAACAGCAATGATGAGCTCTGGTCTGTTCTCACTATGTTTACAGTCAACCCACTTCTACTATAAATATTGTTTTCACGTTGAAACAAATTCAAAGGTGACATTAACCCTGACTAGGTGTCCCCTGTGTACAGCACAAATTACCGCAGTTCCGAAACTGGCCCAGCTGGGACAGAGGAACTCATCTCCCTGCCTTGTTCCATCCCAGGAGCAGGTCCACACTGGCAAGGGAGCAAAGACTTACCTGGAGATCCAGAGGAAATCCTGCAGCTGCGTTACTTCAGCTTATGTATGGATGCCACTGGGGAGACCCTCGCAACTCCTTGGGTAGGGCCTGGTTTTGCAAACCTGCAACCTGTGGCAAGTAACGCACAATAGCATTAATCACGGGAGGAAAATACACGACAACACTATTTTTGCATCTCTCTTGTTTGCAATAAGAAAAATGAGGTCCAATAGTGCATGTACAAAAAAAAAGATCTTGGGATCTAATTGAATATGCTTTACATGAACGTGGTGTTCGTGGAGCAAGTCCAGACTTAAACTGAGAAAGCTTAGAATTAGGTTCTCCTCCAGAAGGGTTTTACCACGTCCAAATTCTTGCCACATGCAATCTCCCTGATCCTGACATGTTGGCAAAGGCTGAACGGAAGTTGGCCCCAGTTTGAATTTCCCTGGGAGTCACCCTTGGGTAGAAGGGGCACCGGCACCCTTAAGCAGGATTTAGTGAGTGCGTTAGCTGGCCTTAGGTAAAGTTTGGAAGACGACAGAAATACGAAGGTTTAAATTTAATGTTTAAGGAAAAAAATAAAATACAGTTGTTCTCAGGCATAATGTCAAGAGAGGTTGTTCATAACTGAAGCAGGTCTCCACAGAGTCAAGAGGCACAGGGAAAAAAAGAGAAGAAAAAGCACTCCGTTATGGAGAAGGGGATTTCATGGGCAGAACAAACATTGTGAAACGACTCAGAAATGCAAGACCCATCTAGAGCATCCATCCTTGCAGCATGTAGAGCATGATGTAAGAGAGGTGTGAAGGAACTGGGACCATCAATTATAAGCCTACGATATGAAGCTAACACCAAGGGAAAAACACTGCGAATAACGATAGCAGGAAAGAGAATGAAAGCATAAACTGATCTGTCTGCCTACTATGTATTTACCAGGATAAAAAGAAAATAACGCATTCTTAACCAAGTGTGGCTAACCAGGACACTAGCAAAATAGATCTACTCACATGTCTAAAATAACTCTCCTGTCTCTGCGGCGTCGGGGGGGTCTCACTACCCCAAGCACTGCAGGGCACTATTTATGTTACAGGTGTCACCATTTAAGAGGCAAAATTAGCCCATCTCACAGGTTTTATCTCCTGGGAGTCTTAGCTGAAAGGCAGAGGGGGGTAAATCAACTAACCCACCCCGTGAGTGGGGCAGGGTGGGGGATGCTGCCGCCCTGGGAACCGCTCCCAAACCCCCCCTGGGTTTGTGCCACCTCTCACGGGGGTGGGACAGGAATCTTCCAGAGTAGGGGCAGCCTGGGGAGGACGCCCCATGCTTTGCTGGTGTGCTGATAAGGAAGGTGCGGTTGAGGAGCTTTGCATTTAGACCTTCCCATCCGCGCGTACCCGTGACTGCTGGCTTAGCAGCAGTCTCCACCCTGCTGACACAACCAGCACTGGGAGAGCCGGTTGCAAAGAACTTAACCACTGTAATTTCAAGCAGAGCTGTTGCTATGAGAAGGACAAAGATGTTTTAATGACAAACAGAGGAAAATCTTCTGTAAGAAAATCTGGTAAGTCAGCACCTGCCTTGACAGGAGATCCAACCCGAAAGGTTGGAAACTGGTAACAGAACGCAGCTGGCTTCTTGGGTTAGACTTCTGGTGCTGAGAGCAAATGGAATAGTCACTGCTGCTGGTAAAATCAAGGGCAAAAAGCTCAGGGCTTCACAAGCCCATTGGCTGTTTGAACAGAATTGATAACAAAAGACGGTGAGCAAAATCCTTCTGCAATTTAAACAACTATCATATACAATGAGCTTAAAACATGGAGCTCCAGCGCATTCCTACCAGCAGCTCCTGAATACGAGTAACTGCTTTGCTCTTGTTGTTCTGCTTGTTGCAGGGCAGCAGAGGATCACATCAATTTACCTTAGTTTTTCTACATAACTACCTAGCATAAATGCTACCATCAGAAGAGTCGGGCTGCATCACCTATTGAAAATAACAGATCCTGGAGGTTAAGGATGTTTTTAGAAACCTTTACCACTTAAGAGAGCTAGAGCTGCAAAGTGGTGCTTAGTGTCTCATCCTGCCTGGGTATGGAGTCGCTCTGTTTAACTAACACCAAGCTCCTAAAGGTCAAGGCTGATGACAGACTGCACACAGATGGCATTTCCAAACCTTAAGATAACTCTCTACACCTCCTCCCCAGCTATCACAGCTGATCTACAGCAGCTGTCTCCTGCATTTAAGCTTAGTTTTTGCCTAACCACTGTAAAGGTATTATTTACAGCTCAAAATCCTGACTTGGGCACATATGAACCCAGGGAGCGGCGGCTCTGGACTGATCATTAACAGCAGTAGATTCTGTGCTAACAGTTTAGGGCTCAACTATTGTCTTTGTACAGGAAAAAGGCCAGATATTAATGAACATGGAGAACATCTATAAAACCAGCCTTTTAAAATTTATTTAAGTCTGCTTTCCTTGGCTTCTAATTTAATGTACAATCCAGTGAGTAATTTTTAAAATCTTCTGTAGTTTTTTCTATTTAACAAGACAGTTTCCAATCACAGAACCCTCTTTCTTTGCTGCTGTCACATTTGCCATCTCTCCATGCCACTGAAGGTCTCTCAGTGCTACGGGAGGAGCTTTGCTTTCTGGCCTTCCAGTACGGGGTTTTGCAGTGAAATTTAGGAATAAACAATAATGCCTGGGGCTTTTGGGGAATTGTCAAAAAGTAATTTTTCTTTGAATGCAAAGCACAAACCCTCCATATGCATTCCACCCTTGACAAAAGCACTGGGTGTGGGTGAAAGCTAAACAAGCCTGGATCCATCTGAGTCTGGAGAGCCACGGAGGAACTTTTCCTTCCATTCCTTGGGACGGATGCCTCTGTTTTCTCTGTGTCCCGCTCTGGAACCTGGGCCTTGCATACATCCACATTGCTCTGCCGAGAGCAATCAATCAGCTGTGTCCTGTGTTGCTGCTCCCCATTCTAACTCAGGGTCACTTCTGCGCCTGGGCAGTGCTGGCTTACTCACACATTCATGGAAGTCAGGCAATATCTTCTTGCCACCTCTCTCTGTGAATTTTGTAGAAGCACAACTGGAGCATCTGAAGTGCTGCTTGGAAGGGATGTATGACACGTTGAGCATCCTTAATGCAACCTTCACGGGTCATCACTCACCAAAGCTGGATTTCGCCTCCTTTTCTAAATATTACTGATGCACGAAGAGATACAGATTCAGCGCAGCTTCAGCTCCTCGAATTAGAAATGTATATATGCCTTGTGGTCTGTTGCATTAGAGGTGCTTGTACCTGTAGGCTTTTAGAGATGTGTATAATTAATCCGGTACTGAAGTGGAAGAAAACACATTTGACTCACACAGTAAATGGAAACAATCGTAAGCCTCTGTGTGGACTACATTTAGAGAAGTTCTCTTAGCAGCAGGCTACAACCCACTACGCTTTTGCTCTTGGGACTCGGTATCTTTTCTTAGAAGCTGTTAATAGAATGAAGCACTATCTAGTGCTTACTTTCTCACAGAAATGTTTTATTTATATTCACAACTGTGCACTTCTTACCACATTATTTTCCACCACTACCACTCCCAAATCAATATTCTTATTCCAGTTTTTGCTTGTGGGCAAATAAAAGCAGACCAGCCAACATAGCTGCTTCCCAACAGGTGGCTTTCCTTTCCCAAGACTTATACTCCCAAAGTATTCAGCAACAAGAAACCTGTGAATCGCCAGGCTGAGTCTCGCCCTGGGTTTCACAGGCTCAGTCTCAGGCTGATGGCTGCACCAAAAAGCCTCCTATTTTCTGCCATAGCCAGGACACCTTTTTTTCTGTCTGTAATTCTATGGTAAGGCTCTAGGATGTCCTTCTATTTTTTCCAAGGTCAAATTCTTTAGTAACTCAACGCTAACAGTAGCTGGAATTAAGTCCAAGCTTCCTAGCAGTAAAACGTGAGGACATTTAAGAAACATAGTTATACCGGTTGGTATACCTATTTTAACCCGAGGCGTGTCTTGGCAGCATTTAAGAAGATGGGAGATATTAAAAACGCATTTGTCGGTGCAAGGTAATATACTTTGAAATACAGTTTTTCATATATACCCCGTGGGCAAACATACTGTATACAATGAAGCATGGTGTGAAGGTAGCTTGGCTGTCAATGATCCAAGCTGCTACCTCGGCTCAAAACCCACAGCCACTGCCCATCTGCTGCCAGCTTCCACCCTCACTGCACCGAGCTGCCAATAGCTTGGACAGCACTGTACCAACCCAGCTACTTGTGCTCAACTGGTTGCCTCATGGCTGCTCTGTGGGGTGGCAGCCTGGTGTTCCCTTCTGTTGGCATGAAGAGCAACTTCCTCCGCGTGGGGCTACCTGCCATGCCGCATCTTTGGAAATTCTCGGCCCCACCTGCTGTTGTGCAATTGAGAGAGCTGAGAACCATAAGAGCTGAAGACTGAATTTCTTACAGGCTATTCAACCTTGGCTTTAGCCAGTCTCCTCCTGTGACCAGCAGTAGATGACATCACAATAAAGAAAATTAGAACACAGCCCTCTCCTGTGGAAAGACAACTAGTCTCTCCTACCACGTCTGTCCCCTTCTCAAAATCCAGCAGATATTACGAGGAGCTTAAAAGAATTTAGCTTCTCTTCAACTCCTTTAAGCAGTGATTACTGTAGGTTCCCCATGTTGGGAAATCAACCTATATTAATGCTCATAGTAATAAAGCATATTACACCGCTTCCTGATGAAAGAATATTTTTACTCCTGAGAATTTGTTTAGCGTAGAACAGGTCTTGGCCAGGAGCTGCAGGCAGAAATGAGCGTTTCGAGGCTGAATGCAGACGGTAAGCAGCTCACCACGCGCAGTCACTGAAAGGGTTTTTCTGCACTTTTCTCCAAGGCCAGGGGACAGACCTGAACAGATTTCAGTGTGAATTCTGATTTCACGTTACTGTTACCTTGAAAACTTATCTTGCAGTTGCAGCTGAATGTAGTATTACTTTCTTGTGCTAAGTTGCTCTATTCTGCTTTCACCTATGGCCACGTTGCCATGGCAAAGTCACTCCTGCATGCGTACATTTTAAATACATAACCTACAAAGCACTTCGGATTCCTTTGACATGCTAGACATCTATTTTCCAGGTGATTTTCTTGTTTTAGATACAATCTGTAAAACAAATGGAGAACATGCAACCAGCAGGCCAATTCATATTTCCACAATAGCATCAGTAAAATCCTATGTACACGTGTTGCATGTTACACAGGTGAGCACATGACTGTTTTTTGGATCAAGCATCTACATAATGTGTCTTTGGTTTCATGCTGTTACCGTGTTGCAACATAATTCCTTGTGGTTTTCATAGCAAGTATAGAAAATCAAATTATAGTAGCCTTTGGTTGAAAACAAGAACAGTACAGATTTTATCCTTCATGGTATAACTTCTCTAAATAAGCTATAGCACTATTTATTTATTTATTCATGTATTAACACAAATTTCCACTAGTCTGTCACAATGACCAAACATTTTCATGTCTATGAATAAATAAAAATGTCAGATGAGATGGGTAATGCTCTGAACACACACATTTATCCTCTCAAAGTAGTAGCCAGAGAGCTCTTCAAAATAGCAATTATTGAAAAATTGAAAAACAATTACATATTTCTTACCTGAAGCAGATTTGTAACATTATTCCGTTTATTTATAAGGTACTCTGAAAGCACCTTTTCACTCTAAGAAGAAAGATTCTGGCAATCAGCAGAACATGGGAAGAGCAGTAGGTTGACTGCTGCAAGTAACAGAACTATTTACCAGTACAGATCCATGCCTTTTCTTTTTTCTTTTTTTCCAGGGATTTTCATTATCAGAGAGTAACAATCTGAGCTGAACATTTGCAGAAAGAGAAAGGGTCTAGAAGAAGTCTGTGAAATTGCTGTTTAACATTATAATGCAATCAACACTGGAGATAAACAAAGAATACATATAAAAATACAGGTGCTATTCTGGATGCTGTTTGCTTCCAAGGGGTACCCGTTGGGAGTACGTGCCTTTCCCTGTCCCTTTTAATGGATTCAAATACATTCCAGAGCTTAGAGAGAATGAATGCTGTCCAGATAACCAATTCTGGATGCTGTACCATAGAAAATCTCTGGAACTATTTAATAGATGCAGCATAAAACCTAAGACATAGTCTATACCCAATGCTACTTAATAGGTTTTACAATAAATAGTAGGAAATCCATTATTGTCAGCTACACTAGCACTTCCATGTACACTAGAACAAGTGCCATTTTTTGCAATGATAAAATTCTTTTACATCAAGGCTGGTAACAGCCAAAATTGTTCACATGAACCAGATTCAAGTTACGGTGTTGAATTTTGTGAGTCCTGTGGCAAGTAGCCCCTTATACTAATACTATACCCCCTAATTTGTTTCTTAACACGAGTCACGCATTATGTCTCAGAAGAGACCATTAGATCTGCTGTTCAAAGCCATTTTTCTGCTGGGAGTTCTTAATGAGTAATAAGGTGGTTTGCAAACTCAACATCATAAACTAGCAAAGCGCAGGAGCAGCAGCGAACTTCCTGAGACCACTTTTTGAGATCTGCAGAAATCTTGATGTTGGGTGCAGCATAAGGACAAACTGACCATAGAGAGCAGTCTTTTTACGTCAGCATCACCTAGTAGTTTAGAGGGAGGAGCATGGGAATAAAACACTTGTTAGAAAGCAGTCAAAGCAAAGTCATACCGTTTTGAGAAAGACATGGACAGAAAAATTAAAGGCAGAATACCGGTTAGTAAGAAGCACTGCCAATTCTAGAGATGTACTAGAACATTAAAATCTGTAGAGGCTACTGGGAGCAGGACTGGAAGTCTGCGGGGGCACTGACACATACGTGTGCATCTTCGATCAACAAAGGATGAAATGAAATCCAAGGAATTTAAAGTGTCTCCAAAACTGGTATTTTCTGGCAGCTTTTCTTAAGAATAGGTTCATTATTGTAATTATTTTCATATCTATAAATGCACTTACTGTAGTTATTTGTGTACTGCAGGAAAGGACAGAACTTCACCAATAAATAGTTTAGAAAAGATGGACAGAGTGTTTTTGAATATAAGAATGTTTTTTCTTCCTGTGTTAGTTTAACGGGATAGATGCCAATGCTTTTATGAATTATGAATGCAGCAGTCTTCTTTCCAAATGAAGATGTTGGAAGTCTGCCACTGGAACGAGGTACTCATATTACATACTGCCAGCAAATTTCTGTTTCTTTAATGAAAACTAGATTACTAACTCACTTTTCTTTTGAAAAACATTACTCTTGCCTATAATGATGTTGCATAGCATATTCTCCTCTAGAATAAAAGAGGAAAAAATAATTGGGATAGAATGCAATTTGAATCACAGTTCTAACAGGGAAATTCATATGCTGTGCCCCTGATGTAAATAGCTGTTTGTATACCACCTACCTTCCTCCTTCAATAAAACATAATCCAGGTTTATGACTGATCAGGCATGTTACTAGTCCTGGGCACATTTTTTTCCACAATGATTCTCTTTTTAGCTACCTGAAACAGAGTGATTATTTAAAATAATTTAATCACCAACATTTTAAATGGAAATCTTAGTTGAGGAAACATTGCTCCCTACTTAGGAGCAGAATTTTGCACTTAAATATGATTCAATTTCCGCTTCATAAAGAATGTAGTAGCATTATGTAGAAGCATTATGTAAAGTTTGGGGTTTTTTTTCGACCGAGTGACCCTAAGTCGCAAGAACAGTTTTAGAAGAAGGGAAAGCATTAGTCTATGACCTTTGACAAATCTGGAGGTCAAGTATTCAACATGGAAAAGGTCCAAAGAAAGCCAGTGAGGCTGCGCTGCTTCTGCTGCACGGATTACAGAGCAGCCAATGGTGCCACGACTGCTCTTTGTCTGTTTATTAGCGAACTGACAAATTACTAACAAATTTCATGGAACATGTGTTTCATTTAATCATATGTACATATTGCAATATACTATATATACCTTCACATGTCGTGTTCATGAGCAATTGTTATCATCTTCTGCTAATATCTAGAAGGATTTTACAAGCCGATGCAAAATGCTGTTTGTCTTGGGTCATTTTGGTTTGATCAGCAATCCTTTCTATCATTTCCAAATTGGAACCACATCTCAGATCTCATGCGGTGGTATTGCAGGTTTCACAGTAGCATCTCAGATAAAAGGTATGAGTTTTCTCGAATAACAGCTCTCCCTCCACTGTTTTTCTTTGCAATAACTCAGTATATAGTATGAAGACTCTTAGTTCACACCAAGGGCTCATTTCTAAGGATTTCCTCTAGCTTCCAATTTGCATGCATGTTTATTTTATGTTACCTTAGAGTTAAAAAACCCCAACAACATAATAAAAGTAACGTAATCAGAAGCTAAGAGTACAGAACAATAAATACTACTGAACCATATTAAATCAGAAAAACATCAGGAGAGAACAAAAAGGAAAAAAATAAAGCTGACAATGGTAACAAGCAGTGAAATTAGGTTTAAAAAAAACTGGCAGAAGCTCTATGGGATTGCTAAGCACTGAAATGTACTTTTTTAAAAAAAAGCCTCAAACACGCAGTCAGACTGTGTAACCCACCTGGTTATATTTTACAAATGGGGTGACAAATCCAGTCAACTTTAGCGCTAGGCAGGCAACACACCTGTGAAAATTAATGATAACACTCTCTATGACATTAACGAGAACAAGATTAGGCCCTGTAAGTACCTTCTGATTTTTCTATAAGGCAAAATATGACTGCATTCCATTTTCTACTCTGCCTTTCTGTGAGCTGGTAGTATGCTTGCATGATTGAGATATAAAGCTCGTAAATGTTTTAATTCAAATATTATCACAAACTAGAGAGAAGTCAGATAAAACCAGAGATTTTTTATTGCACAAAATAAATTATATAGAAACAATGCAACAAAACAACTCGTATTGTAGGCTGCACAACAGATGTTACAACATGAATATATTTATTGCTTTGAGAAAGGAGCAATTCAGTGCTAGTAAGCAGATTAGTTATACTTCTTGCTTATCTAGATTTTTCATAAAATTAATCCAACTGGGCTAGAGGCATCTTGCAGCATACGGGTCAGACCAAATTGCCATTTGTTATCAGCTGTTATAAAGGTGCTGTGAACATTCTTGACATTAGCATGAAGCGCTCAATTTAACATCACCGGTGCTGAGCCATACAGGTAGTTACAGAATTAGAAATACCATTACGTATCAGATAGATTTATACACAAGGTTTTCAAAGGTCCATTTACAGGGTTTGCATGAGCGGCTGTTCTAAAATAACTCTTGCTTAAAACTGTAGATGCAGCTTTGAATAGGCATGCTTAGCACTACACCAAGAGGCAGGACCATGGGGTTTTGCCAAAACCAACCTTAGTACCAACACTTCCCTTACCTAATTGTAGAATTGCTCACTAGTGCTAACACAGTTACAAGTGTCTCAGTCTTCCAGGGCCACACTTGGCTTCTAAGGATTTTAGCAGAGATTAAAAAAAACACCCCACATTCCTTCCGCAGAACTGGGTGAAATTTACAGTGCTTTTTAAAGTACTTCAAAACACAACCTATTTGGTTCTTTAAAAGATAAAAGACTACAATACTGATATTGCACTCATAGCTCAAATAGATTTGAGTTTTTAAAATGCTACTTTGTGGACCCTGAGATGTTAACCCCCAATGAATTCATACAGAAATTACCTCTTAACAAAAATTACAACAATGGACCATATTCAAATAATAAAACACATCAAAACCTGATCACTTGGAGAACTTTGTGAAGCGTTCGTATTAATGAGATAGTGCCATTACAAGTGTTCAGAGTCTGAGTGAAATTCTCCCCCAATTTGACAATTATGCAAGTATTTACTCAGCTGAGTTTATAACACTGAATTCTACTGCTAGCGTACACACTCAATGTTGCAAAACTTATTTACTTATGGGAAGGTTAATATAGTAAGATTACATTTAGACAATATTAGCCACCCATGAAAGGAAACTCAGGGAGGAAGTGGGAACTCCCGGTCACTTCTAGTTGTAGCTACAAGGACAATTAAAGGAAGTAGTTCTACTGAGGTCAAGCTGAAGAGCTTCACTCAGCATCAGGCCAATGGAGTAGACCCCTCTAGAATCCCACTGAAAAATAGATTTTGGAATGTATACTAACAACTACAAATAAATGTGGTTGTCACTCTTTACTGTATTTTAATAAAAGTCTTTGCTTTACAGCTTGTTTTGGTTTTTTTTTTTTTCCCCTGAAACTGCGTTAATCCACTATGTTGACTCAAAATACAGTGAAGAGTGAGGTTTCAAATAGCTGCAACATATTACAAGAAATGAGTTATTCTGAATCTAAAAAATACTATCTGCACAAATGCTCAGAAACTTTAGTAATGCAATCTTGTTCCATGCATGTTCCCAGCAGTAGTTTCCTCTGGAAGCAAGTAAGTATTAAGACTTGACTAACCTGGCATACTCTTTCATCTGGGAAACTGGTTTTTAAATACTGTACATAAAATTTTGCCACCCTTTTGTAAAAATGTGCATAGGTATAGTAAAGATACAACTGAATAACCAAACGTACCCGAAAAAATCCATTAAAACACAAACATTGCAAAAAAATATTGTATGTTTTGTAATTATGATGAAGTAGAAATGTTATAAGGCAGGATGAAGCTAATATCAAAGATGAAAAACAGCACCACCAGTCTGTTTTGCAATCAGCTTTCTGATCAGACAACAAATGTATTATCATAGTCAAATACAATTGATTAAGGTAAGAAATGCATTTAGCCCAGCTGTACTAACTATACAGCTTCACACAGAATAAACATTCCATAAATCAACAGAAAATGCATTTAAGCACAAAAAATAAAAATATGTAAGTAATTCTCTAAGCAGCATTTTGTTTTATTTATTTTTTTTTCAAAACATTAACATAGATAGATATTGGACTGATTAAATATCTACAAGTGCTTTTCCTTTACAAAAATACATATATTCTTAATAGTAGGATAGACTGTCATTAACAATGACCTGTGTTTTTTTCACTTCAATTTGAATGATTTATAAGCTAAATTTTACAACCACAAAAAGGTTTATTTGTAATATGATGTTATCACTTTTGACAAAAAGCTTAAAACATTTTATATTTTAAAACAAATTAGCAACATAACATCACAATATGTTCTATGAACTCCTAAGTACTGTGAGGGCTGTTATATTAAAAACTGGTAACTACTGATCAAATGCAAGGAAGCATTAGAACATTATTACTGCTCACCATAGGCTCCTTTCTTATCTTAACTTGGATCACAGCTTATATAAGGACACTTAGGCCCCCATCCCAAAAAAAAAATCCATTGAGAGTAACTCTATATCATCTATTCAGTAGCCTGGAACATCCAACAAATCAGGCTTTGCATTAATTTTAAAAAACACAACCTTTTTTCCTTTCAATAGTTAAGTCTGCAATAAGGGAAAAAATGATGCATTGCTTCATGTTTACTCTAGGAAGCTTGTATTTGAGAAAAAAAAATACGATCAGTAACTTTTTAGAATTAAGTATTTCAGTCAGCTAAATAATTAAATTGTCCTATTACTTTCCAGTTTAGATAATCACTACCCTGGAAAAGGAAATCAAGATATTTGGATTTCTTTATTTCTATTTTATACTGCACAAGTAAAATAATTGACTTTTTGCTAATCAATGATCTCACGTCAAGGACAGCAATGCCATTTGCTAAAAAAATATCTATAAAAATCTGTAAAACGTACTTAATATCTTCTCATTATCCTCCAAGTCTGTCCTTTCCACCCTCCAAAATATCACTGAACTACGACAAGAAAACCCCAAAGTAGCTTGGTGAATATTTTGTGCTTTGGAAGGTTTACAGGATTTACAGCACTCTGAAGTTTCTTACTAGTTCACAGGCCAGGTATAGCAGACACATCAGTAATACAAGCCTTTGTGCTTCTCTTCGTCAACACGAGCTATGACTCAAAGAGCTACTCTAGGTCTGTTAAGTCAACCTTTATGCTACTCCTGTTGTTTTTTTCCTTTCCTATTTGTTTTGGAAACTGCTAGCTGTGCCTAACCCTTTAGCTTGGTGACACAGACAGCTACCACCAGTTAAGCTCTGCGTGACTGATTCCAGGTGTAACTCTTGACCACTGCACTCCAGAAAAGCATCAATGCCTTATTCCAAGTCAGATTCTGGGTGGCTTTACCTTTGGTACTAAATAGGTCCCTTAAAACTATTAGGCAATCAGATTATCCATAAAAATAGTTTATTTAAAAAAAAAAAAACACAACACTTTTTTAAAGAACAAGCTAAATATTTGACAACAAAGAGTAATTTTAAATCAATTAGTATGTGATATTTTTCAGGAAAATGGGAGCATGTTTCATTTTACCACATCAAAATTTGTGAGACAACAGCAACAACGTCTACTATACTCAATATAATACAAAACAGAATTTTAGGAGTGGAATACCATCATAAAATATGTGCCTTGTACTTTGATAATAAACATCTTCATTACAACTTCATTTGTAATACAAACCTCAGTATGTTAACTAGCAGCACAAACATTTTACTGTTGCAGCAATTTTGTATACTGTATAGCAACCTACTCTCAACTCTTACTTTGCTTTCCACTCACCATCATGAGGAAAAAGGAAAATGGACAGTAACTACTCCTGTCAACTGTCACATTATTAACCTTGTTAGAAGCATTTGCTAAAAGTACACATAAAAGTTACTTCAAAGAAAAGTACACCTAATGGTTCAGATAAACATGCGAAGTCAAACTGATGCCTCTCTTTGGTTGAAATTAATGTCATCACAAAACCTTCCACTTTTAGAGATCTTTGATTCCACAATGTCTCCTCCATCGTTAAGCCTACAGAATCGGTTCTCTTTCTGCAAGTACAAAAGGTAGCCAGGACATTCCCAGCCATCTATAGACCTCCTCCAATTCACTGCCACACTCCAGAACTGCACGGCTCTAAACTGCTTACTAGAGAATGAAACAAGATCCTTACTCTACTGCAGTAGCATGTTACCCGAATTCAGATTATTTATAGCACATACCTTGGATGGAAGAATCTGTCAGGAATTCATTAATTAATCCATTTCCTATTCTGGGATCTGATGATTAATCTGACCTACAGACAGTGTAGACAGTAGTTTAAAAAAAAAAATTCAACAGGTAGATCTGCTTATGAAGAAAAACATATTACCATTCTAAGATCATCTTTTAGAGGACATTCCTACAGAAAGATGCTTCAGATGAGGTCTGAAGGCCAGAGACCACCCATATGGGATAAAACTAGTGGTAAATGAGCAGTTGGAAGCTTTTCACCTTCCCTTTAGGGTGAATCAATCCCCTTGTGTCTCGGAGTTCATCCTGGAACACACTCCAGTAGACTGCAATCCTTCCTCAAACAAGTATCTTTAGCTGAACACCTTGTGGAAGCATCACCTTGTTCAAAGTGGCTATGAAGGATTCAGACACAGAACTGTGAAATCCTTGCTGAAATCCATGAGAGCTGCCTGACAAACCAAACGTATGAGCCGATTCCTCATGTGCAATTTCTCCTTTATAACTCCTCAATGTTTCTACTTATTGGGCATGAAATGGGTGGGGTATGGGAACGGGCAAAGGACGTGTAAGAACCTAGAATTAATTACAGGACAGAGGGTGCCTGAACAGACATTTAAACTGAGATAAATAATAAAATAACACTGCGGGAAGTAAAATGAGGGGAATATCCTGCAAGATACATACATTTTTGATGGAATCAAACAGGTGCCTTCAACCTGTCTAGGTTAAGTGAAGAAACTGGACCGAGCTCTTGATTTAAGCATCGCTATGCTTATGTATTTGCTGTGGAGAGGCATATAAGTCTTAACTGCCTTTAGCCTTTTCCAGGATAAAAATGAGTTTGATCAGTCCGTGTAATTAACCAGTATTTCATGTAGCCCCTCTATAAGCAGGGCTCAATCTGTTTATTTTGAGACTTAAGACTGGCTTTGAACAACTATCTGTTCTCCAGTATTTCCACCAGACATAGTACCTGGCTGAGCTGGATGCTATTCCTTTTGTTGCAAGTCTTCCCAAGAATATTTTTTCTGGGGAGTGAATGCCTCTTGGGGTCTTCAGTGACATGAAAATGTGAAAAAAACCATAAATGGAACAATACAACTCAGTGATTGGTTCAATTAAAGGACAAAACCCTGGCCTATTCTGTTATTTTAGAAAACAGCAGAGAAGGAAAAATTCCTTACTTCTCTCACAAAGTCATGTCTAACAGTTATACATGGGGGAAATGAGGTGGAACTCTAGACCATCACTTTGCCTGCAGCGGAGAACAAGAGCCTAGCTTGTATCTAAAGGGAATGTGATCAATCCCTTTTTCCCTACAGATACACTGGAACTGTTTTCGATAACTGCAGAAGAGAAAAAGTAAAGTCAAATTATTGGAGCTTAGGGAGAAAAAAGACCAAGATCCAGAATTCAAGGGTTCCTCATGCAGAAAATGAAATAATTTCAGTATTAAAGTAATTATTTTCATAAAGTTTCTACGAGAGAGGTTTTTTTCAATTTTAAATTCTCTAATAGAACATATTTTCTTTTCTGCTTGTTTCCCATGAAAGAAAGCTTCCTAATATAGCATGTTTATGGAATATTCTTGCTGAAAATATTAAGACCATAGATAAAATACAGAAGCAAATATTACCCTGCCAAATGCAAATAATGGGCTTAAAAGGTATTCTGTATTAATAATCAGGCACTTTGCTTTATATAATATTTTCAGTAAAGTCAAAATAACACTTTTTAGAAATTTTTTTTGCATAATAACTGCAAGGTAGCTGAGTATGCACGATATACTTATAGCGCTGCATACTCCTAGGACCCAAATCCTAGAAGCTTTCTACAGGAACAGTACCTACTATAGTGATAAGCCACTTTGGTTATTGTAGTAATCTTATTTGGTATTTCATCCAAATAAAAATATGTTTACAGGAGTAGGCCCTTAGCTATCAGCAGTGTAGTAATGCATGATGGAAGATACGTTTCTTGATTAATCATCTAATTCCATATTGTCTGAGATATTATCGGATCTTGCTTGTAAAATCTAGCTTACAGTTTGTTACTAAAGAAATGCAGCTTACGGCTATGCTCAACAAAAAGTTGCTTATGACTTCCATTAATGAGTTACCCCAGAGTCAAAAGTACATACAAGTTTCCCACTTTTAGGGAAAAGAAGAAAAGCGCACCAAATGTGCTAAATAAGAGACAGCAAGGTTAGGTAGTAATGTGGAATTTTTTAGGTCTTATTCCTCTGCAGCTAGGTACTGCCAATATGGGAAAGCCATAGAAACACAGTGGCAGCAACACTTACTTTATATCCCTATTCTTTACAAACATGCAGTGGTGACACTTCGTCACAGAAATGCTCAGAAAGTGTGACTGCGTACAGTAATCAGTTCTAGGATGGTATATGGTCCAGTCTTAATGGAATGCTTATGTACTCGTTTCACTTTACCCCATCTTTGGCACAAAGGAATCTGTACACGCATTCTCATATTCCTGTGTTGTTCAGAAATTCTTAATTGGCACAAATGAATTAAACGTGCATATCTGTAGACACATGGCACATACATACTATAAGGAAGAGAAATTTCCTGTAAAAAAGGCAATGCCTGTATTATACAAGCTGCCCGGTTAAGATATGTATTTCACTGGCACTTCACTGCTACAAAAACTATTAAACTGTAACAGCACGCAGGCACCGTGCCATCAAATCAGAAATGCTTAAAGTGTAGGTGGCTAGATCATATGCATTTAATGCCATGATTCTCAGCTGGGAACATTACATCATATCTGTCAATATTTTCCATGCTTAAAATGAAGATTTGCCTTCTGTAATCTAGCTTTATGTTGCATCAAGAAAACACCATGAATTAAATCAACGTTCAATTCTGATCAAGAGAAATTCATGGTTCTCTGAACTGTGAGTACAGAAAGTCATCAAACAGTCAAATCTTCTATTAGTTGTCATTCAGAAGCGAATCCAAAGCAGTCCTACTTCAGGGGTCCTGTTAGGTGGATGCAAACTTCCATGCAAGATAACTGAAAATGGTTTAAAAATACTGTGTTCTTCTCTTTTTAAAACAAGTCTGTTCAAATTTGGCAAAACAGCAAGCGCAATTGTTGAGAAAGAAATTGTCCCCTGAACCAAGCAGAAATTACACTTAAGAGTACTACCATTAGTTTTGTGATAAACTGAAACAGGCGTTTTATCTCAAGTGAATCTACAGTGAAAATTCTGTTATAAAAACATGTGAAATATATAAAAACTGTAAGGTGTCATTTGTATGTGCATGTAAATATTTACAAATAATACCTATTTCTACCATACAAAACAACTGTTTATACTAAAGAGAAGAATGATTTGCAGTTAGAATGCATGCTCTGCTCTTTCAAGCTGCTCCACAAGGAGGACTTCTATATACACAAAGAATCTATTTTTCCCTAGAGACTCTGCAGAGGAGAAGAGCCCTCCCTCCATGGAGTACCTTCTTGTTTCTATCAAGTAGCACATCATAGCCTGGGTGGGCAAAAAGACGACCGCTTCCTGCGGCCAGCATGGGCACCTCTTCCCACCTGCAGTGTGGGCAAAGCAGTGCCTGTACCAGTCGGCACGCTGCGCCCGCAGAAAGGAGCAGCGGCTTCCCAAACGCTCTGCTTCCCCGGGTTCACTGGCATCTGCACAATATGTGCAACCTTGACCTGCAATGGCAGGTTTCCTAAGCAGACTGCTGCCGACAGCATCTTTATTTCTGCACGTCATATGGGCTTTGGAGTGCAATGGCAGAAGTTAACCCGACTATATATGGATTCCTTAAGTCATCAATGTTAGACCTCCTACTAACATTGAAGGGGCCAGATTTAATCCACAACATGCCTCCCCCCCCTCCCCCACCCCCGAAACATACTAATGTACATGAACCAAAATTTACAAAGGAGTTACAGCCTTGCATCTATCTTTTATACTCGATTCCCAAGACAGAATTTTCACTTTGTCTTATCTAAGTATGATTAGTTCACTCCATAGTAGCTTCTGAAAAGTTGATTTGGTTCCTTTTTGCTGTATGCAAAAGGCGTAAGAAAGTAAACAGTTATCTACAATACTAGCAGGCGTGTATTAAGTAGAAATTACACAAAGGTACTGAACTGAAAGTTTCTCCACAGATTTGAAGTGAGAAACTCAACTGACTTTTAAGCAGAGCAAAGACAACGGAAGACTACAGAAAACATATGCATTAATGTGCTCCCTGCAACATTACCATAAACCTCAATAAACATTCTATACTAGAACCATTACGCTTGCAATACCTAAGGCAACAATCACTTTTTATCCAGCACTACCAGGTCTTAGGAAAAACAAGACCCAAGCAATTATTTTGGTCAGACTGCTTATCTTCAGTATTGCATTACCTCTGATTTTATGGAAATATGAATGAAAATTTCTATAATGAATGCTAAACTCCAGATAGTCACAAGAGATATATAATGTAATTAAAGCTACATATTATTTTTTTTTTAGCATATTATATACCTCCAACCAATCTTAAAAGGAAATACTTACTATGAAAGGCAATAATTATGTAAAATTTTGCCTTGGTTGGAATCTTACAGCAAAATTTATTTGTTCCATACACATTATTTTTAACTTCCTTCTTATGGAGGCTTTATTAGAAGAAATGTAATCTGACCAGAAGCCATTTTCCAAAAATAGCTAGTATCCCAAACTCCAATCTTTAGGGAAACCATAGAAAAGTGCAATTACAAAGGCTGCAATGCTTTTAAGCAATATTAGCAGAATCTATTTAGAAGATTTAAAATTACTGTTTTGAATTACCATGTTCTACATCTCTTGTTAACGGTAATTAATCTTCACTCACTGCAAAAGGACTGTTGCACACTCATGAGTGAGCTATACCTGGACCCATGAGAAGCTTATCAAGAAAAAGGTAGTGGCCCAATCACCACTCTTCTAAATATATTTTCTATACAAAATATTTTCAAGGTATAACCCTTAGTTATTTTTACAGTACTCTATGATTTAAACAACGATATTCAGTAAAATAGTAAGTGTGTGAAACTGCAACACCACATGGAATGAGCACTCTGCCATTTTGCTAGTGTAATCAATATTAGGACCAGAAAAATTTTCTAACACGCAAGCAAAAATATTCCGTAGTTTTTGAATCTTGACTGTACACTTCATGATTTTGGCTATGATTTGCAGCGCACTCGTAAGATACACAAATATCTTATGCACATTTCAGTAGCAGAATGGCACTTGGCTTGCTCTAATAGAAACAACAGAGATGCAACTGACAATTTTAAGAAAGACAATGTCCTTATTTGCATGCTGAAAATCTGGTTGTGTCCCCCTAATCCAGGCACATCCATTCATTGTGCAATCTGTCGATGGGTAAACAAATAGTGCAGGATTCATCTCAGTGGGATCTGGCCCTTTGGTCTAACCGAAGTCAATTCTAGGTCGATACTGAAGTACCATAGGGTAAGACTAAAAACAAAAACAAGATAAAAACAACAACAAAAACAGACAAGAACACATGAAGACATAATTCATAAAAAAATAAAGAAAATGCAATTAAAGACTGCTTTAGACAGAGCTTATCCCCAAGAAACATGCATATGGCAATCAGTTTTACTTATACATAATAATTCTATACATTTCAACAGTTAAATCCATACCTGTACTTCAAATCTGTATTTAATTTTTAAGTCAGTTAGTTGTAGCTATTTTTCATTAATATAAAATTCCTGTATCTCCTTTTATACATTTCATGATTTATATGTTTTCCGACATATATACTTGGTGTGCTCAAACAACTCCACTTACTTCTGCATTGCTGTGTTTGAGGAAAAGCAATCTTGAAAAGTTACAATTTCTAAACCAAAGTCCATTTACAGATGATGTACTTTGTTTGATTTTTATGTTTCGGAAGTTCCATAGCTATACTAGTAGTCAACAATAGCTAATGGGAGCCAGGCTACTCTGATACTAAAAAGAAAAAAAAGATCAGGTCAAATTGCTGTCAGCTGATTTTCTGAGAGATGAGGGCTAACTTCCCCCCCCAAATCCAAACTCCTCAACTGCAGATCTAGTGATACATTTTTATTAGTTCTTACTGACAAAAAAAAACAAAAAAAAAAAAAAAAGGCAAATCAACAGCTTGGATCCCTGAATTGGACAAAGCGGTTGGGGAACAGGAGGCAAGAGTGGGTGGGTTTCTAGAAAGTGTTGTGGAATAACTGGGCACTTTTTGATGGACGTTCTGTTTTACTAGATGTCTTATTTTTTCAGTTTGTCAGTGTTTCATGTAACTTTGATGTCTTCCTCTTAACTTCATTAGGCTACTGGAAGTTTTCTATAGCATAAAAACCAGGAAAATCTTACTGTCGCAGCAACTGTATGGGCTTAACTACCTCTCTGCCACAGGGCAGAGGCACATAGCTAATTCAAGTCTTTTTATTGCAAATTTGGAATAATAAGGAATTATTACAGAAGCTATCACTAAAACCAGAAATATTTTACTGCATCCTTCAAATGTGATACAGATGAACTTCAGTGACCAAAAAAGAAAGATATCACTGCAGGTTAATAAACTTTCTGTGCCATGGCAGTGAAATGAACTAAATGTGATCATAGTTGCTGGGGATTTACAAACTGGAGTTCAGAGAAATCAAAACATAAACCCAGAGGTATTCAACAGTTTCAGGAGCGTTTAAGAGAGAAGACAGGGAGCACAATGTGTAGGCTGCGTTTGCAATTAACAAACATATATTTGTAGTATCATAAATTACTTGGTCTCTGATTTTTTTTTTTTTGCATAGGTTATGACTACCATATTGTTTAAATGCTATTTCGCATGTTTTTCACTTTGATTATATAAACTGTCTCTAAAAGTACTCAACTCTAATGGGAAGTGCACACAGGCAGAGACAGAGCAGTCACCTCACAGAAATTGCCATGTAAATCAGCCAGGCTTGGTGTTTTTGCAAACAGAATTACAAACCAGATGTATAAGTAAAATGCGCTATGCTGGCACAATTTTAATTATTGAAGTAGGCATGACTGCAGTAGGTCACTCCCATCCACAGTGGGGAGTGACCCCCTATCGTCAACTTTATTTTTTTGCTCAAGCAAAAGCATTATTTCAAACTTCCAAAGTAACTTTTAGAAATTAGTTCAAATCAAAATTCTCAATGAGGAAACTGAAATGCTGTTTCATACAGTATGAACCAGTTTGATTGATGAAATTTACAAATCAACTTCATTTTGCAGGTTCTGAAGGTTTTGGTTTGTTATATTCTAGAGATAAGGCATTATTCCATTTCTAATTTTAAAAGCTGTGAAAGCAATACAGCATTAGAAAAATCTAACATTTTTACTCCGTTAAAAAGAACACATGAATTGCCATAAAGAGATGAAACCAATGTAGTCTCTTTTGCCTCACACTCTTCAGTTTTGATCCCTTGTCAGCGACTGCCCAATGCTACTAGTTAAAAGGATGAGATAGGAAGAGTTAAATAACCTTTCCAGACTGATGCAGATATCAGCCTACAGAATGGTTATCTCTCTAACAAAAAGATAAATGGCCTAATGTAAAGTAAAAGAAACCCTTAAACCTTTTGAATGGTTTCTATTTATTCATTCAATAAAGCTTTCTCTGAAGGAATGAAAATGCTCAGGCCTTACTCATAGAGTTTTAGCACTTTGTAGTGAGGAATTATAAAAACTCCACAACTTGGGTTACAATTGAAGTGCTGACAGGACCTTAATGACTGTAGTATGTACAGTCGTGAGTGCCTCTTACCTGAGAAAAAGTGCCATCCTGTGAGCAGACTTGCGAAGATGAGCAGTTCTGACACCGAAACTGCGAAGGAGATGATTTTCTGATCAGATAAGAGGCATCCACAGCCGGACATACACATTTACCATTTAATGTTTTTTTAAATTTTCAAATGTAAAGTTTAAAATTAATCTACTTATTTAGAACAGGAAATATTTCTCTAAGGAATAAATGGATATTTTCCCTTTACTACTCTAGCTCTTGTAAGGTCCATTGGTGTGCCAGTAAAAGCTCACGGTGAACAGTACCAAAGATGGAGATAATTGATTTACCTGATCTTCATCCAAAAGAAGAGATTGTTAATTAACTACCATCACAACTTCTGTTTTATAAAGACACTCATTACAGTTCAAGAAAACATGCTCATAGAAGCACAGATGTTACTGGGTTTATCACCAGTGCAATGTAATTTTTACAGGTTTTAGTTTGTCATCTCTGACTTCAGGGGAGTGATTTAAAACACATAGATGAAAACATGAACGCATACCTCACTATACTATGTGTATGTAAACACAACTTATAAATTTAATCAAGAGTTGTCAACTCTTACATTCACTTAATGTTACAAATAATAGTTCTGAGATTTTTGAAAAATTTTAACTGGTACAAATAATGTCCCTTTTGTCAAGATGATGGTTACTGTTGCTTCTAAACTAGTGCAACTGCCAAAAATCCATTTGTAGACAGGGGCTGCAGGATTACACGTCATGAAAGAATTCCATTATCACTAACGTCGTTGCCTTAACATTTCCTAATAGTACAGCCAATGCTAACAAAAATATAAGTTGGTAAGCCAAACAAACAGCAACTGGTTTCAAAGCAGTATTGAAAAAATACTACTTAAAAGTTTCCTTATTGGTCCAACACTGGGGTTTCAGCAAGCATCACATTTCAGTGCAGTATTACTTTCAAAATTAATGAATACTTGCCTTTATACATTAACTCCCCTAATTCTTATCAAGATTTATCTTTCTTTTTCCCCCCCCCTCTCTCTCTCTTCAGATTAAGGTAAAACTTCAATAAACTTGTGAATTTTTAACTCCACAGTATGCTTAATCCTCTGTCTTCTCTGTCGGTGCCCCAGTGTTTTTTATTCCAAGCACTAGGAAGCTTAATAAAAAAAAAGTACAGATAGTTTGGAATTTTTTACAGATCAGTAAATTAACATATGTTAAGTGCTTAACCTTAGCTGCACTCCAATATAGCCTCCACTGGTAATGATAGACAAAAAACCTGCATATATCGCAAACCAATAAAGAGTGAAGAAAAATCAACAGCCACACATAAGCAAAAAGAAAGAGAAGAAAAGGAGATACGACTTCTAACAAAAAAAAATAATTTAAATATACAAGGCAATTAAGGGCTACTAAATCAAACTGACTATCAGACCTGAAATAAATGTCTTTTAATAAGTTAAATATTGCAATTCTAAAATACACACATGCATCAAGGAAAACCCATTTAGCTGTGTTATCTGGATGCGTGTTATACAGCATACCTAAAAAACATGGGTGTAGTAAAACCAGAAACAATAATAAACCAATTACATTTCTACAATAATTTTTCGATGTCACTTTCAGTTTACTGGCCAAATACAACAGATTCTTAATAAAGAACTGCTGGATGCAGATTCCCCAACTATTGTAACTCAAAAGGTCACTAAAAAGCAAATTTGCAGAAAAAGAACAAGCGCTTGGTTTTCAGACACTTGACTTAAAACTCAGAGCAGAACTTGCACGTGAACTTTGTATACCTGCTATTTTTAAGTTTCAGAATCTACACAATATACGTGCTGCAGGGTTTCAATCATAGAGTTTAACATGAGAAATCCAGAAAACATGCAAAATGCACTTTTAAATATAGGGATATTTGAAGGGCCAAGTCGTGAAAGCATATATACTCTCTATATTAAATATACCAAAACATCATTTATTAATAATGTAATAGCATTTACGTTTTCGCCTCTTAGTCTCCATCTCGTCATATAAATGAATTCCATAGTATGATCCTTCCCCATGATTTCTCCGTTGCATAGTACATCCAGCTTAAAATACAACAGAACAAACAGTAAGACAAAGGGATTCAAAATTTTGATGTCTAAATGAACTCCTAAATGAATGTCTGAGAGTTAATCCCACAACTCCTATCATTATATAATAATTCTATCAGACATGTATATCAAATGTGGATAAACACAACATACTGACAAAGCGCTATTTTGTACAGTAGCATTCCACTTCGGTTTTTCACTTTTGTGTTTTCAATTAAGGCGTGGACAGAAGAAAGGCTACTAAACTAGGTAGGAAATCACTAGAAGACAAACTCTTCCTACATTTATCAAAACCCATGCTAGCTGTTTGAAGACAAAGCCCTGTGCTGTATTTTGAAGGCCTTCTTGCTACATCAATGCTCTTTCAAACCCAAAGATACAAACCAGAAGTACTGTAATTTTCATTTTTCAAAAATAAATGACAAAGTAATTTTAAAAAAATATTTAAAAATAACTATAAATTACAAGGAAAATGTATTTCTGAGTATAAAAACATGATTCTTCATTAACTGAAGGACTAAAGGCAAAAGAAAAAAAAAGCAATGATCTCACTGCGAAAGATGACTGGTTTAAACTGTATTGTAACATCTTACTTTTACCCTCCACTGAAAATGTTTGACAATTCTTTCACTACTCTAGCCATAATGCTTTTCTGTTTTTAAGAAGAAAAAAAATGCCAAAATTTTGAAGTAAGCAGATACTATGTAACACAAGCCATTCAGGTGCCAGAAACAGATTAAATTAACATAATTAACAAAACCAAATGACATCAAAATGGCTGGTCAGCACGTCACGATGCTGCGTCAAACGCCTGCGTATAGCTCTGCAATAACCTGTGCACCTACCCTAACTCAGCCCTACCTCTGCCCAAAGCCGGGATGCTGCTGTTTGCGCTAAGGGCAGCTGCAGTTCACGGTGTCATCAAGGCCTGTAAGAGAACTGGCTGAAGGAATAGAGAGTGCTGAGGTCAAAATTCCTGTATCCATGGGAGGAGGGAAAGCAGAAGCAGGAGTCTCATACTTCCCAGCTCCACCCTGCATTTTGAAAGATTCAAATAGTATCGCTCCTCACTTCATAATTACTAGATAGTTTCTTACATCTAAAGAGAATGAAACTGAACAGTAGTTTGGTGCATGTCTAGTTGATCTCTCCTTTTCCACAGTTTTCCTTTTCCACACTAGCCCAAAACTGTATTAAGTGACTTTTTTATTAGCCGCATGGAAAGAGAAAGCATTTTTTTTTTTTTTTACATAAAAATATCATGAAAATATCGTTCACAGGTGAGCAACAAACTGAAGTTACTGTATGAGTTCTTTGATTAACAACTTCAGTCACTGTGATAAAATGATGACTTCTCATTTAAGGGCAGAAAACACAACTTGGAATATTGAACAGTACTTAGTGATTGGGCTAAAAAAAAAAAAAATATTCCTCAAGTTCAAATATGATTAAACTTCATAAAAACCTAATACTTTGGAGGGAAATAAAAATATAAGCATCATTTTTTCGAATGTACCTCATAAGAACTTGGAAGTTTTAATTTCAAGCTGAGAAACTTTTTGATAGTTCCCACGGTCACTCGAGTAGAACAGCGGATAAATTTCTTCATTAAACCCTAAAGCAACAAAACAGAAAAGCCATGTTAGAAATTATGGAGCACGTAAGCAATTTTTAGTACAAGAACAGCTATAACTGATTTTTTTTTTCAGCCAGTAACTGATTTTACTGCACTCTTCATTCATAATGGCACCATAGGTTCATTTTTGTTTACCTTTCTTGCAAAATTTACAAGATGACAAACAAGCTCATTTGACCCATCTCTGGTTCTAAAGAAATTTCCAAAAGATACAGGAGGCAGGAAAGAAAACAAACAAAGACCAAAAGCCCCAGAAGAATTTAAATAATCTAAGTGTCTGTGTTAGCAACACCGGGGGTCAAACAGATGTTACATTTCTTAGAATTTCTTCAGTCCTTCATAGAAAAAGGAAGTTAAAACATCCTCAAATAATCTAGGTAAAATACAGGGAAGCTATAAACCTGAGATGTGATCTATTATCACAGATTCTGTGACCCAGGATGTAATAGTTTTCATTCAACAGGAAAGTTGGAAACCTACATGGTGAGACTCCTACACGGTGATGGAGATACAGATTTCTTACTGCATATAGCATAAATAGACAGTCATAACAAATACATATGTTTTCTTGCTGAATCAAAACTTTCTTACTGTGTAAGAACTTCCAAAATTCTACATGTAACATAGCACACACAATGTAAGTAGTATTTTATTAGACAAATTTTAAGTATTTTTTTTATTTCTTGTCTCTTTAACTTCATAGAATATTATTAAAATCTAAGAGGATTTCTAAACACTTTATTCTAGACTCAATACCATTAGGTAGTCTTCCCTTCAGGAATAGAAACCGAATATCCCTAATTCTTAAAACAGCAGTTAGCAGGTAATACTCTACACATTTTACACATGGAAGTGACCTGCCCGAGGCCACAGACGACACATCAGTCTCAGAATCAGGTTTACAGCTCAGACGATCTGGATCCCAATCATTCAGTGCACAGCATAACTGAACAGCAGCATGGTAAAACGGCAATCCTGAAAGTGTAAAGCGGCTCACCTACAGCTAGCTTTTTAAGTACCTCTGTGCTATGCTGTCATCTGTTGTGTAATGCAGTTACACACCATCAAGGCTACAGACTACAAAACTATAATCCATTAAAAAAAGAATAAAAATCCACTGTCACAGATGGATTTCTGTACGGAATTGTATTTTTTACAAAATTCCGAGATGCACTGAAATGCCTCAAACAAAAGGACTAATGCGTGGGAGACAAGTCACCACATTGAAGTTTATTGTCAATGGTTATAAAATGATTTAGTTCCTGTAAAATGTTATTCTGCCAACAATAACAACAGCACAGATTATCTTTACTACTTACTTTGACTACATTATCTCCTGACTGCCCATTGTTGCGTAAACAGTCGAGGCAGATAGCAATCTGTGGGTCGCTCCTGTGATAGTCTTTATCTTCTTCATTTTCATCACACTCCTCATCTACTTTGGGTTTATCAGCTTTTGGGCTTTCATCTGTAAAATATAAAGATCATATTATTTAAGTGTAAAATAATTAAAAGTCACAAAAGCAACAAGCACGTATTTAAAGTTATACTTCATTTTCAAGAGTGTACTTTTTCTTCAAATTAACTTTATACAATTTTAATTCAGTGCATTCTTAAATTGATCAGTTTACAAATCTCTGAAAACAAAGTTTTACTATTGAAATTTTAAAGTAATATGCAAGCAACAGATTTCTATGTGACAGAAAATAATTAAGCTGGTGGACCACTAATGGTTATGGCTGTCTATTTCTGTTTGTGTCCAGCGATTAAAACCCTGCTACTGCGAATGCATCAAGATCACTCAAACATGTGAACCTACTCTTATAGTGTGGCAGTTCACTAACAAATATATTGCTTTTAAATAAACAGTGGAATAACTAATCCCAACACTTGTATATCAAAGTAATGAATTCATATTAACTGCCTGCCACAATAACCCAGTGGAGACAAGTTTCTGAAATGTTATTGTGAAGTAAACTAAGGAAAGATGAAACTTTCATCCACTTTTGCCTGGTCTAAGTAACATCATTGTAAAAGTGCCAGGTGTCCCTCTCCAGAAGGTTTTTATAACTAAATAGCCATATACTTACTTATTCCTCTTTAAAAATAAAAAATATAAAAAAGGAGGAGTGTTCCCTGTATTTTTCGGCAGAGCACACATACCCTACACAATCATATATACCATCTTATCTCTCTTCACTGATGCTGTTACCTGTTCTAATGACTCTTGGTTTAAAAATCTAACTCTTCATAAAAAGTACCATCTTCTATAGTTTTCAAAGTTTTGGCATAGTTGAGCACTTGAACCCTAAGACTAGCAAGTACATCTAGATAAGGCTGCAATGTATGTCAATAATAATCATACGATGAACCATAAGATGGAGTAATTTTTACAAATTTGGAATACAGTATGCAAAAAACCTATTATATACATTTGTTTTTTTTCTGTATCCCCAACTTACTTATTTTGATTTAAAACAAAGGCTGCTCTCTGTTGGAATAAAACGTTATCACAAGTAACTTGACTAAGCGACTTTTTCATTTCCTGAAAAACTTTCAGATCAAATTCTGCTGTTTTCCTACACTTACCATAAACTTTTTGAGTCACTTAGAAGAGTTAAGATGAGAAGAAACAATGAAAACTTTAACAAATGTCAAGCTATGCTGAAGTTACTAAACACAGTAATTAGTTCACTTTGTTCAGTTTACATATTCAAGATGAGTTTTAAGCTACATTCATTACTTTTCAGTCTTACGATTTTGAAATATTTTATAATTATAAAAGATTTGTCCGCAAGTCCCTACTAGCTATTGACACAGTTGAAGGTGTATCATACACACATTTTGTTCTTATCACCTTGCTATGAATAGAATTTACAGTTTCAAACTACAGATTATCTTTTTTCTTTTTGTGAAAATCCATGAAGCAAACTCTTTTAATCAAGCAGGTGCAGTTTACCCATCACAAGCATTTGTCTGAGAAGTATCTGCCTGTGATTTACAGATTCTTTGGCAATGCAGACACATCCACAACTTTCAACAGTTGTCACTGCTGAGTAACGGAGGAAGATTTAGTTATGCAGTCTGAAAAGTCTTGAACAGCAGACCAACTACAGAACTAGGAAAATTAGCAAATTTCCACTCATGAAATCATTCTAGAAACAGGTACACACACACACACACAGTCGCATCTTTCAAGGTTTTCTGTAAGAAATTCAAATGCTCTGCCACGTAAATGGCACCAGACTATTTACTAAAAAATCCTTGTTGATATTAGAATTAATGATGTTTGTAAAGGCAGCCTCCAGAAATCAATGTGATGGTCCACTAGAGGCGTGTTATTAAAGTTTAATATGATAGAAATTTAAAAAAAAAAGAAAAAGAAAAAAGAAAAGAAGAAATTTTAATCTCACCAAAAGGGATTTGGTGCTCTCCAAGTCAAAAGCATCAAGCCAAGAACAGATGACACGAAAAACAAACCAACACCCCGCTCACCTCCATCCCTCTTTCTTTAAGGCACAAAGTGGTGTCTCATTTTTTTTTCCTCATCTTTCTAGCAAACCTTAGATATTGTCTACTTCATTTTTTTTTCAGATATTCAATGTAAAACTGATCGCCAGAGAGTGAGTCAATGTAAAGTTGTTTGCGCTCTTCCTTCTCCAGTTCAGACTGGAGAGGACCAATAAAGATTTTCTTTCTCTGTACCAGAGTATGTTTCCTATCATCATCCACAAATTTTCCCTGGTAACCACTCTCCCAGTGGAATCACCACTGCCTGAGATATGCTTTGTTGTTTGGGTTTTTTTTTTCTTCTGACATGAAAATTTTAAGTCCCGGGATTTTTTTACAGATCTTCGATACTAAAGGCGCGAACTGTGCTGTGACCGGTGGTACAGGACATAACTGACGGACTCTTTTAACCTAGACTGACTATGTGATTGCAGGGCATGGTATTGACAACTGGAACACTCCTTTCTTACTGAAATTATTCTCACCAAAAATTTATTCACAGGCAGATTCTAAATGCTTGTTTACACCAGAAAATAGTTTAAATGCTCATAATTTGTCTCAGTGAGTTGTCATGACTTTCAAACAGTTTGTAGAGCCAAGGATACAGTCAGTAACAGGGCTGGATATATCTGTAGCTACTTAAAAGTATATTTTGAGGGTTAGAGTCTTCCTCTTATTCACAAAACAATCCGATCTCTCATTAGATTTAATAACTGATCTCCATTAGGTTTACCATTAAATTATGGGAGGAAGGTAACACAACAACCAGAAGAATAAATTGGTTATTAGTAAGTCACATTCTATAAATTTGCAAATTATATATTTTTTTCTATCTGTGTATATAGCAGAAAATAGTTTTATGAACAGTCGACAAATGTCTGTATTTCATAAAAATATTTTCTCAGTATTTTTAAAACTGAATAGGTATATACTACACAGTATGTTGTAGTTAACTAATGCAATTTTATCTAAAATGTCCTGCAGTTCTTCATTTAGTTATATAATAGAGAAAAGAACCTTGTCCCTTATAAGGCATGCCAAATGCAAATCAACAAAAGCAGTGAGAAAGAAATAGAAATGTTATGAAGTTGAAAAGAAGATACTATAAACAGTTGAGTGTAGAAGAGTATTGCAAGACGTTTACTTGACAGTGATCCTTTACTAAAAACAGCTACTTCTTCAGCTTAGCAGAGCTTTTCAAAAATTCTTTAAAATGCCCAAATCAAATAGGCTATGATATCAAAACCTTGATGTCAAATTAAAGGGGCATAAAAAACAGATGGATGTAGCCCTCGCTTAGCACCTCAACACTGAGCTCTTAAAGTTCATGGGTCAACTAAAAAAAAAAAAAAAAAAAGGAAAGAAAAAAAAGAAAAAGCATTTTGGAATCTATATAAAACAATTGTTTAGCATGTGTGGAAAACTGTTTTACTACTTGTCATAACTAATTCTTGACAACCTCCTACTTAACAGCTGGTCAAATTCAGTAACAGAAAATAATCTGTAAAAAACTCAAGTAGTTCTGCATCTTGCTGTATTAAGAAAATTAAGAATTCAAGTGGAAAATCGCATGAGTGTTCAAAGTGAGAGCTTAGGGCAATGCAAATAAAAATAATGGTAAAACAGCTAATGTTTGTAAAACAACTGGCTAATAGATAAGCAGCAGTACATGAAGACCCAGACTACATTTACACAGATTTGTTATGAGTTTCTGTAGTCTCTTTGAATTCAGTAAAAACAATATACATGCAGCAGTGTTTGAAGAAACAGGGCTTAATGAGCAACGTTACTTAGCATACAGAGAAGAGAGGAAAACAAAATCATCACCTTGTCCATTTTCTTGAGGTTTGTTTTTCTTCCAAAATTCGATCTCTCGCTGCAGTTCCTCTAGTTAACATCAAAGAACAGTAATGTGAATTTTTAAATCAATACTACAGGTATATCATCTACATCTAGACTATACATCAGTGACCAGCTAGAATC
>VYZM01020104.1:40064-83945 GCA_013398915.1 Dromas ardeola | reverse complement strand
GCGTTCTGTAACTAGTATTACCTTCGCTTGCATGTGCTTTGCAGACAGTGTACTTATCACCGACAATCCTAAGAACCTGTAAATCTGTTGCTCTAATAGACTGCACTTTTAAAGTAGCTAGTCGCTCCGGTTTCTCACTGAACGCTACCACAGACTCGAGGGTGGCCGTGTTAGTTCATGAGCACGACTGGACTAAAGGTGTATTCCGCTATTTAGTGTATCCAGATCGTACTAGTTTAATACCTGTTAAACGCAATTGGACTGATAGTGGCGAATTGGGCATCACTCAGAATTTAAACCCAGCCGCACCTAGCCTCCCACTCCGGTGAGGAGTGTTAGAACGCAAGGGGGTTTATTTTCTGCCAAAACTGCTCTGCCCCTTTCACGTAACAACCTCCAAACCAAAACAATAAGGCCAACGAAGCTATATTTGGGACACTTAAGCAGGCTTGGGCTCAACAGAACCTGTTTAAGCTGATTGTATTGCAAAAATATTTCCATGATTCTAGAATACACAATAGTTGTGACATGATGTTATTGGTTACACAGTACTCTGAAAGGATGCTAAAACTCCTGAAACCAAGCATCTGGCATAGATCCTTTTATAGTATATCTGAAATACTTAAGACCTGCTGTTTAATATCATATGCCTCGCTTGACCCACAGTCTCACATGTGACATAGTTCTTAAATTATAAGTATGGTTAAAAATAAGGGTGAGAGAAAGAAAAGGAAGGAAGAAAAAATGTATTCGAATTGGGTTTGTGCTTTTAAGTTTTATCAGAAAGCAACATTTCTATCTAAAGTGAAAATTAAGTGAAAATTTCAGGACAAGTTAAACTGCATCAGTTAGCATGATTAAAGCTGGTGATGTTTGAAGCATCCAAACACTACTGAAATTATTGTAATTGAACTTAGCATGGTCAAGCAAGTGAAGCTGGAAGAATTTTAAGTAGCATATGTGCTGTAGTGATACTGGAAGTATTGAAGGGAAAACACGAAAGCACAAAGACACCTTCAGTGTAACAGGAGATCAGGCAATCACCTAGGCAAAAAGTGTTGTGGCTGTTGATTTTGTGAATGACTTTTGTACCAAGGGCAGGCATATTTTTCTTAAAGTAGTAAGAGCTTTACTGATAGAATGCAATGTATTCAGGCTAGTCGATTTCAAGACACTTTTACTTGTGAATACTATGATTTGTATGTTTTGGTAAAAAAAAAAAATCCTAGATTATTGGACGGATTAATTTCATTATTAGCTATGTGAACTGCAGAACCATTCTTTTTAAATTAACATTTGACCTTTATAAATTCTAAAAGGGTAAATATATGGGTATAAAAATATATTTTTAGTTACATCAAGGTCAAAAATATCACCTAAAAGTTGATATCTCCTTATGAAATATTTCTGTTCCAGTCCTTACCTTAAATACTCAAGGCTGATATAATTTCAGTGGAACTATGGACACTAACAAGATTCTGTTCTCGTTTATTAGAGTGAAGTTGTAATTGTGCAGTGGGTTTTGGTTTTCATTTGGTTTGTTTTTTTGTTAGTTTTTGGTGTTGGTTTTGTTTGTTTTTTGCCCCCACCCCACAGTCTTATTACTCTTTTCCCATATTTCTTTCATTTTTACTGGTTACGTTTTTGTCATGGTCTTTCTTGGGTCTTTAAGAGGTCTTTTCTGTATTTTCTTTTACTATAGCCACTTATTAGAGATTAAAAATATTTTTCCAGTGTACATGGGTTTCTTTTAAGAATAATGCTAGGTTGTTTTTTTTTTTACAGAATGGACCAGGTTTTAAAAGAACTTCAGAATTATTTGATTCAATTTTTAACTTCTTTCACTGTTACTCTGATCTCCTTTCTCCTCCTTAATGCTTTATTCTTCAGTATACTTATTATTCTAGACTGTCCTTCATCATATTCTTTCACTTTCCTTCTTATTTTCTTCCATCACTACTCTCCTTTTATTCCTCAGAATTTTAATTCTTTAGTGATCTTCTTTATACCTGAGAATGGCAAATAAAAGCATTGCATAAGAGTACTAAAGTAGCTTTATATTCCGATGTGTTTGCATTTAATACTCATTTGCTCAGCTGATTTAGACATGGGGTTGTGGGCCTATTTTTTATTAGCAGAAATAGAAATTCTGTTAACTGAGAAGAGCACTTTAATTAGCAAATGTGTACAGAGATATTTTCTGACTGATGTCCTGGAGAAGATGATATGGTCCACCATGAGGTGAAGATAAGGTCTAATAAACATCAAGATGCTTGATATGGTGTCTTCATCAAGTAGACAGGAAAAGTAGGTAGAACCACCACTTTTTATTTATGAAATAAGACAGGATAGCCCTCCCCCCCCCAGGTTTAAGAAGGTTTATTGACACAGCCCAACTCAAAGTCATTGTTATAGAAATTACTTGTCTGACTGAACCAGATACATGAAGAAAAGATGCTGGAAAAAGGTACAAATACTGGTGAGAGACTTCTTATACAACCATCCCTGCTTTTCTTCTGCTTTCCACCAGGGCTATTCACAATCTAAAAAAAACCCGTGAGAGTATAGGGTTCACGGGTTTGCAGTTATCTTTCAAAGACAGAGCAGTAACATATCGAAAACATTCCTCGGCATTTGTGGTACAGAAAAATTACTTTGTGATTTTCCATGAAAACTGGAATTGTGCTTTGAGCACTTGATAACTATTTTATGGTTACTTCATGTTTCATTACCAATAGAAACATATGATGATAGATGAGAAAATGACATAACGTTTTGTGTAGACTGCCGGAGGAGGAAAGTAACTCCTGAGTCAACAAATTTCCTTTGCTTGCCATTTGTATAGTTCTGAAAATGAGGAATGGGCTACAGTCCTTTTTCTGGGAGCTATGAACTCCTCTGAGATTTACTTCTGCTGCGATATCTTTGTTTTCTCTGACTTGACCTCACCAGGAAAAAAAAAAAAAAAAAAAAGAAAGAAAAGCTACCTTCCAAGGAACTTGATGTGAACTACAAACTGTGGCACAGTGTCAGGTAGTTTAACATGAAAAAAGATTCCATAGTTCAGTCTTTCGTATGGCATTTGTGCTCAGAACTGATACCTTTGAATCCAGGATTAGGAACTGTGCCATTTGAGGAGATTAACGGGAAAGAACACTCAATTTTATATTCAAGTTTAAAGCTAAACCCTAGTAAAGGACATATTCAGTGACAGAAAGAAAGGGGTTGGTCATAAAATGGACTATTGAATTACTTTCCTAACACTTAGTAAATTCACACTGGTTATACGCCATGCACCCTTAAGCACTTAAGAACCATGAAGATAAAATCGCGGTCCATGCGTGCCAAATCTAACATAAATCAGGAAAAGCCCTGCAGACATTTTTCAAAGCCTCGGGAGAAAAGGAAGATGTAATGGAATTTTCCAGTCTTTACACTAGAGCCAGCAGGGACTTAATTTCATTGGCCTGAGGTATGAATGAACTATTCCTCATGGACATTTGATGCACGGGAGAACTTCAGAACACATGTGAGGATGCAGGGAAGGTTCTTCGCCTTTTGGCCAAGAGATTGAATTTATACTGTTTTGGTCCATCAATAGGGGCTGACATCAAGCCAGTGCTTAGTAATTAAAATTGACTCAGCATTAATAAGAAGACCAGAACTCTGTGAACCTAGTCATTTGGAACATGAAGAATGTCCTCTCCACCAGCTGTAGGCACACATACTACATAATTATCATTTTCTTGCCAATACAGGATTGTTTCAAAGAGTACATTTTCTAGTGCTGTGCTTAATCTGTTCTAAAAGCATGAGCAATGGTTCTTCTACAGCTTACAGTAGTAGTTTTCTGTGTTAGGAATATAAATGTGCTTATATTGCCTTCTATCACCTTAAGCAAATTTCTGCCCTTGAGTCTTGTAAAGAAAATTTTCAAAGGCACAAAAGGTTGCCAGGAATGCAAGTCACTGAAAGTTACCATTGCATTCTAAAAGAGTTATCCCCTTGGTTACCTCCGGGTGCTCTTCTTCCTTTTGCTCTATCTTAATTCCTTAAACACTTTTCTTTTTTTTTTCTCTTTCTTTCTTTCTTTCTTTCTTTCTTTCTTTCTTTCTTTCTTTCTTTCTTTCTTTCTTTCTTTCTTTCTTTCTTTTTTTTCCTCTGGATTCTCCCTCAGCTTTTTTTATCTTTCTTTGCTGATAATCAGAATCAAATACAGTCTGGCTAGTGATACATGGAGTGATCACCAATTAAATGTCAAGATGTAATGTTTTAAAACATCTTAATCAGCTCCACTTTAAATATGGAATTTGAACATAAATTGCAAGTTTCTGTTACTCTTTTTCCCTTCCTACAGGACGAAAAGAATTAGTAACGCTTCAGAGGTTGAGTGTGTTTTATATTTTAATAGAATTAATTGAAAATGTCTGCCATTTTGAAAAACTAGCAAAAGAAACTACCAATAATAAAGAAAAATATTTTTTTATTTTGTTTTTAGTCTTTCTACCTATTACTTAATATTATGATTAATAGTTACTGGTAACTAGCATACCACTTGTACAGAAAGTTTAATAAAATAAAAGAGGTAGATTTACTCTGGGGATGGGTTAGAAGAGCCCTTTTGGTTGAACGTAGATTCACTCTTCAAGAAAATGAAGTCCATGACTTTTAGTTGATATTTTTACAGAGGAGATAATAGAAATTATTAAAATACTTTTCATTTACTTTTGTAACTTTTTATTAAACTAATGCTTTTCATCTAGAAAAAAATGTATAAATATAAATTAATTTATATTTGCTACAGAATTTGAAGTACCTGGTACTTTTTTTCTGACGTAACAGTAGAAATACAGGCCTAAGAACCTGAAATGTTCTCTGTTTTATCACAATTTAGTGAAGAAATGAAGTAGGAACATTCAATTTGTTTTGCTTGGTTTTAGATAAACAGAGAAATGGAAGAAAATATTTTTCTTATTTGAGATGTCACAAATTTATCATATGAGGAAACAAAATATGGTATTCCATTCTGGACAAGATAACCAAAATGAGGGTGGTTACGCAAGTCGTTATAGAAGCTGAATTGCCCATTATGCTCTGGGATGATTTATTCCATGCATTTAGTGGAACCTAAACTCACCACTCAGGAGGTATTTGATTCACTTGCCTACAGCTGGTATCCCATGCCATTTGAGATGCACTGTCCGTCCTGCCTAATGCAGGATACAGGTGTATCAGGGTAGTTTGAGAAGTGACTCTTTTTATTCTGGCATAAGTATCATGGACAAACAAAAGATCTAAATTAAATTTATTAGCTTGAAATGCAAACAGTTTGGTCAGTGAGTACAGTTTTATAGGAAATTTAAGACTATTTTCAGTATAAAAGGATACATAATACCTGATCTACTCTTCCTGAAATGGATAGGAAAATGAAACATAGGACAAAAGATAATTTATTTATTAAGAAGAGAAAGAAAATGACCTAAACAACTTCTCCCAGTTTGTGATGTAGATATCTTATTTTTGTCATTGGAAAATAGTTTAAAATGCAATAAAGTACTTCACAGATGGAATTAACTGTCAAAAGTAGGATGGCTTGACACACATTAGTACTTGGAGAACTATTCTGTTCTATTTATTGCTTCTTTTTGATATAACCTGTATGCAAAATTAAAAACCTTGAATGCAATCTGATACTACATTTCCTCCTAATAGTCACAAGGAAAAAAAATGTGTGTATGTTTGGGTTTGTTTGTTTGTTTGTTTGTTTGTTTGTAGTGTGTTGGCTTTTTGTTTGGTTGGTGTTTTGTTGTTGTTTTTTTTTTAACATTATATCAAGCAGAAGTCGGTCTTTGAAATAAGCTCCCAGTTTTTTAAATAAATTTTAGGGTTTTATCTTAGGGTATGCTTGGAAATTTTTGGTGGGAAAGGAAGACTAAAAATGTACATGCTAATAATAATCAGGATGCACATTGCTTTCTGACCATTGGAAGGATGGAAAACATAGGAAAAAATAGCAAGAATAAACTCTCTTTTACGTTGAAGTGTTATCTCCTTACAGATGACTTGTATAGAAATCTGGATTTTCTGCTTTTAATTCTTAAATAAAGTATTATGTTAAGATTGTTTTGCATTTGGAATGGTATTATCTTCAATTTGTTTCAACCAGAACAGATGGCCTGGAATTATGTTCATCTGAATCTGCCTTTTAAATTGCAATACTGATTGGAATTTCAGCACTAGATTGATTAGTACAAAGAGAATATCTAAGAGAAATAGGCAGAAAAGTCTTAAAAGAGCACCGAGGAAACTAAAATTTAATTCCTCAAATATTATATAAGATATGATATGTAAGCTATGATATATCAGAGAATACATTTTTCATAGTGTTTCAATGATATACTAAAGTAGGTGATTACTTGTACAGAACAAGCTTTGAGGGGACAGTTTGCTTTATATCCTAGAATGGCAATATCATTAGTATGGCAATAAACTAGAAATTACCATGATGATCATTAAGCAAGGCACAAAATTAGTTTTATGTACCTCTGACTATGGTCACATTCCAGCTACAGACTCCACATCTTTGATAGGACTATAGGATATATGGTGAATATACTTTACATGTAACTTGTTTTATTTTTGAAACTTCTGAATGGCATAACAACATAGAATTTATACAATTCCTGAGGAATTTACTTGTATTTTAGCACTCTTTTTTGCACTAGGCTATATTGCATGCCCAGCAAAACAAGTAATCAAATCAGTACATGTAATGAAAGCTCAAATCTCAGCGTGTCTTCAACTGCGGAAAGCAAAATGTTGTGTTAATTTTCCCCAGCCCTCGGCTGTACTGACTTCTATTATGACCCATACGTTTGGACATCAGCTGGTTTGACAGCAAGGGCATGTATACCTTACCTAAGCATAGGCACCAGGTACCATCTGAGATTATACTGAGGCAATGAATAGGTAAGTCTGTAACGACAGAGGTCCCTCAGAGATCTGGTGTCACATACCCAGCATCACACGAAAGCAAAACAGGTGACGGTAGATGTGTTTAGGCATCTGAAATGAGACATTGACTAACAAGGAGGCTGACAAAGGAAATGATGCAAAGAGAAGGTAAAACGTCTACAAAGGCAAAACCACTGTGTTGCTCTTTTTTTCACCAAGCAAGTGCTAGCTTTCCATAATGCAAGAGAACCCTTGTCTTACTTCAAACTCAAGGACAAAGTAAGAGGAGTGAGGCTGGGATAAGGCATCAGCTCCCTCTGTGCTTCTATAACAGGTTGGAACGTCTGTGCTGTCTGATAAATTATATCCAAATTAAATCTAATTATCCAAATTAAATCTAATTATCCTAGGCTTTTTTTTTTTCCTGGTAGTTTTTATTAAAATAGGATATGCAGAAGGAAACACAAAATGTTTTAGAAAAATACTGAAGTGCAGCAAGCTGTTTGACAGAGATTCAAACTAAGCAGACCCTGTAAAGCTTGCTTGAAAAAGCTTGCAAACTCCTTGCCATTTGCCCGTGAGGCTCAAAATGAAAAGCAACATTGAGAGCTGCCAACTTTTTATATTTATGATTGGAGAAAGAGCTTTTTCAGTGGAAGGTAAGTCTGAGTGAAGGAAAACAAGCTATACCATGTCAGTATATTCTAGCCTTCTTTTCCTGGATTTTATTTTTTTTTAATACACATACCTGTATTTTAATTAACATCCTTAAATAAGAATATGGAAGAGAGGTTATGAATTTTACTCCTGGTTTTGTAATCACATTTTGAGTGGGCATCCCCACAAATATCTTCTCAGTTTACTTACTATTTGACTAAACCTCTTTCCCTTTCCTCAAAATTAAGGTTCTACATGTCTGATGAAGATAGGCAATTAGATTATAATAGCTCAAATGAAACTATTAACTGTAATATCAGAACACACCTCCCTTAACTAACGGGGAGGAAATGCGAGAAATTCATTATTATAATTACTATCTTCCTGCATATTCTTTACTTCCCCCCAGACATCAAGTGTTTAGCATGCAGATGTGTAGGAAAACAGTTTCTTAGTTAGGTACTTATAGAACTATTCATTTTGTAGTAAAACATGTACATGCTATGTAACATTTTGTGAATGTGAAAAATGGGATTATTCACCATATATTTAATGTCCAAATGGAATGGATTAGTGGAATACAATATTTTGTAATGGAATTACATATTTCACATCATGAGGTCCTGGCTTGATTTGGGATTACATCCTGCATCCCTCCTGATTTGGAAAGAAATGAGAGACCAATAGCTGTACCAGTGACTTGTCATAAAGTCACTGTACTACATTGGCAGAAAAGCCTTCTCTATACCTTAGCATGTGGCCAGTGAACCCTTCAGTCTATTAAAGAACTACACTATACTATACATAAAAATAATGGACAAGAAGGTAATTTTTTTCTCTTGGACTGTATATTGAGTCTGGCTGGGATGGAGTTAACTTTCCCCATAACAGCCCTCATAGTGCTGTGCTTTGTATTTGTAGCTAGAAAAGTGTTGATAACAAACCAGTGTTTTGGCTACTGCTGAGCAGTGCTCCCACAGAATCAAGGCTGTGTCTCAAACACTCTTCCCCCCTCTCCCCCAGAGGCCAGTAGGCTGGGGGCGGGCAAAATCTTGGGAGGGGACATAGCCAGGACAGCTGACCCAAACTGACCAAAGGGATATTCCATACCATATGACATCTGTTCAGCAGTAAAAGCTAAGAGAAAGTAGGAGAGGGAAGGGGGGCATCTGTTATTACTACATTTGTCTTCCAAAGCAACTGCATGTGGCCTTTGCTTTGGCTTTTTTAAACTGCTTTTATCTCGGCCCACAAGTTTTTCTTCCATCTTATTTTCTTTCCCCGCTGTCCTGATGAGGAGGGGAGTGACAGGGTAGCGTGCTGGGCACCTGGTGTCTTTGCCCCTTTTCTTCAAAGGTTTGTCATCCCCACTGAAGTGTTTTTTACTGAACACGGGTTTTTACCTGCCTACAACCATGTATTTCTATGTCTCTAGGTCCTAAAGATCAAATAATTTGGTCTGGATTTACACTGATACACCTTTTCTGAAGATGGAAGGGACATCAGAAGACAACCTACACAATCACCAGGGAAGAATAATGACATCCACAGCTTTTCTGACAGACTTGTTCTCTAGCCTGACTCAGTCTACCTATATTAATTCTAGCTTACTGCAAATTAGTCATGCACCATTTCCATCTGCAAGGAAGGGAGATAATTCCAAGTTTAGATGTCTTAACAGGAAATACAAATATAGACAAGATAAAGAGTAAGACCACAGAATTGATTCGCAAATGGCTCATCACTAATACAATCTTCCTGAATTTCCATAAATTTCACTCTGTGGAATTATGCACAAGAATAATGTGTACTCATGTACTCATTTACTCACGAATCTGTTTGGAGGACTGAAGTCGTGGGAAGACAAAATAGATACAAAATGAGGAACAGAAATATCATACTGCACATAATTGCTTTTACTTCTAATTCACTGGCTTAATGCTGGTTTCATAAAAGCAATGATGAACTCATTTAGTATTATTGTGAATGTCATGAGTATTTCTGGAGGATTCTCATTCAGCATTAATTAACTCTGATCATTATTTTAAAGTGTTCGTTGTTATTTCTTGCTGTTACAGCTAGCTATTTCTTGCTGTTGTGTCATTTCTGATGGTATGCTTTTAAAATATTTCTTTGACTAATTTGAATATCTTCATCCTAATTATGTATACCCATTTCTAACTGTTATTGTTCTAGAGGGAAAAATAAACTGACTTTTTATTAAATGAAAATATTTTAATTTTCCTTTTACATCATGGTCATTGGAAATTATCACATGTGCATTTCTTTCCTATAAACCATCAATGAACTACAATGCACAAGGTGTCCTTTTTATGATCTACATCAGAACAAGCTCAGTAACTTTCCATGTCACAGATGAAATCCCTGCCATGGTAGAAGTTGCTTTTGGAGCAGGGGATTAACATTTAGAAGCGCTGTCACCAGTCCTGATCTTTAAATACAGAATAGTCTGTCTTCTCACAGTTGCAAATGGAGATGAAAAGGATGCCTGAGGATTCGAACTTCCTGGGAGGGAACATCAAGTCATGTCCTTTTAAATGAATGCTTTCCTATGGACAGGACTGGATGGACTCCACCAGGCTTAAAAGCTAGTGGTATTAAGTGTTTATGAACTAATGTACAAAAATACTCTTTTTGTTCTTGATTTTAACAAAAAGACTTGAGAACGAATAATTTGTAATTACATTTTTAACGTAGCAGTGCATCTTGAATGAACAGAGATTTACATAAGAATTAAATGGGGTATATAGCCTCCTAATATCTCTGCTATATGAAAATATTAATGATATTTGATACTCAAACTCAAATTCTGAACAGGGTTTTTTTACGATTAAAATAAGGTTAAAGAAATTTTAGGAAAAAAGTGCCTCAGAGGAACACCCTTTTTTTCCCCCTGAATTCTTCTTTAAATGAGAAATCTTCAGATTAGTAAATATGGTAGGAAAGAATACAGTAGCCTTCTAGATGGATTCCCAAGTTTAAAGTGAGAGAAAAATCTCACCTCTTATCATTTAGTAATGGAGAAAACTGTATGAATGAAAATGAGAAAGGAGTAGTGTAAAGCAAGTCAGAGTTGGAAAATAATGGCAGGGAAACCGAGAAACATGATGTGCAATGCTAAATGATAAACTGGTGGCTCTTTTCAAGGAAAGGGTGACATGACTAAATCCGCTGTGCAGCTACTGAAAGTCAAGAAATATCAGTGCTTTGCAGTAGATTTTATTTGCCTTGATTTTGTCTCTAAATTTTGTTTGTTTACTTCTATAGATGTGCTTTTTTGTTAACCAGCTAGGTGTTAGGATTTACACTTGATAGAGGACAAGTCCAGGTCTTCCAGTCCTGATATTTCTAGATTTAAAATTTTGAAACAGACATTCAGAACACTACTTCTTGAGCTTATTGCTTACGGTCTATTTTTAATCTTGATGAGCTAATATGTTGGGGTTTTTTTTTGTTTGCTTTTTAATATGAATAAAGTTATCTGTAACTGATATTCCTCTAGGGAATGACAATTTGTTTGGACCTGTCTATTTGTAGAGAAGTAAATAAGGGTATACCCCAACTGATCCCACAGATAACCTCAGCAAACAAACCATAATGTATAGCGAGCAAACGGTATCGTCAACCTCCTATAAATTAGTGTGAGGTGTCTCTGAGATCAAATGTCTTTCATTTGCCAGCAGGGAAAATCATTTTGGTGTGTTTCTGCACATTAAATGGTCTATGCATTATGATTTCTAAGCATTTACTTAAATTCTGTTACTCAGAACTTATAATGTGTTTTCTGTGGGTGGAAGACACAGTCGTGACCTTATACTCTAAAATATTAAAAAGTGCCTGAAGTTATACTTATCTGGAGAAACTGCAATGTATCACATTAACAACTTTTTTAACATATTGACAAATTAAATGGATAAATAAAATACTACAAAAGACCCTTTAACACAATAATAACGCTAAAATATTAAAACAAAAAAAACCAACCCAACCAACAAAATAAGCAAATAAAAAAGTTCTAGTGCTTAGTTTGAAACTGGCAGCTTCAATCTACCTGTAGTCCAGATGTAGATATAACCTGCTGGCATAATTACATCTGCTGGGATGTGCATTTATTTTTGTGAAACAGATTTGAACCTTCCTGTCCATGAAAACCATGTGTTCCTACAGTGATATAAAGAGTTGAAATAAGTGCTCTGGAAGAAGAAATGTCAGATTATGCATGATGCATGAAATTTTCAAATGAAATTGATGTGCTTATTAAATATACTAATGCAATCATCCACTTAAAATAATATAGTTTCATCTTAGTTTACCAGCATTTATGTTCTTTATCTCATTGTTAAGGGTCTATCAAACATCCTAGATTCCTGAGTGAAACAACACTCCTTTCCTTTATTGGACAAGTCAATTCTTTAAATTTTCTTTTATATAAGAATATGTTATGACAAATTTTGGCAATTTGAAAACTGTTCTTGCCTTTGCAACTTTTACAGAAATTGAATTTACGTAAAAGTTCACCTCTTAATCTCATCTGAATTTTTATATAACTGGATATGGAACCAAGGTTTTTTCAGGTTTTTTCCTTAGGTCAATAACTTTAAATTGTGAGGTGTATCTGATTATAATAACCAATGGTATAATATTTGTAAAAGGTTTTAACAAACTGCAGCTACAGCAGTTACCATAGAAACAGGATTAAAAAAGAGAAATAACGTAGAAATGAAGTATTTTCTGTAATAGGAGTTGTTAGTACTAAATACAGGACATTACATTAACAATTTTTCCTATTTTGTGCCAGATAACCACAGCAAGGATAATGACCTATTTTGTGGTATCAGCTATGTATCAATCTCCATCTTTATATTTCCATCATCTTCATATATTTGTAATTTAAATACATTTCCTTCAGTACAAAACTTACTTTGCATTTTGCAAGACCAGAAATACATACATTTAAGTAGTAAATAAATCTCTACTGACACAGCAGTCAACAAGGAGGCACAATATTCTGTAAAATCAAAGTACCTGATTTGTCGCTGTTTGAGGTAAGATTGTTGTGCAAAGAAAAGAGATTTTTACCTATGAAAAGAATAACATTAATTTTATTTTCTTTTCATTTTAAAGGTGGAGATACTTCTCCTTGGGAATGTGAAAACATTTGGATTATATTTTTACATAGTTTCTTTCCATATTTGTTTTAAATTTAAAGATTTGAGGGAGCCTGATGTTTTCTAGGGAAACAAATAAGCAAAAACGCAAAAAGTACTTTTGTAATCTGGGTAAAATAAAACACTGATTACAAATTATTGGTAAATGCCTTGTGGGATCTATTTTTTTTGCCTTTAATGAGAGAACATTGTGTTTGAAGTACACAAAGCACACTAGGGAGCCCTCAGTCCTCCCAGTGTATTGAAATTGGAGATCTGATGTTGCAAATTCATAAACAAATGTCTAACTTTATTCCTATGATTAATTTCACTAGGTTAAGTGAGTCTATTCGTTAACTTAATTAGATATGTAGCAATCTTTTCTGAACAGCAGAAAAAAATTTCTCAGTTAAATATGAAATTATATCAGTGCTAAAGATTTTAAATTATTTAGATTTTTGGTCTATTAGAAAATGCAGTGTGGATCTTCAACCAACACTTGCTACCAGTGCTACATTTAGAAAACATATTCTTTAAACACACAAGTCTTACTGATCTCATATCTAATATCTAATACAAGAGCACAGTCTTATCATAACCAGAGGACAACAGAATGAGGAATCGAAACTACGATTTTCACAAGGCAGTGAGGCAACTCTGATGGTCACAGAACAAAGTTGATTTGACTTTTCATTCCGGTTTGCATCTCTAGTTCCTCACGTAAATTTTTTTTGCTTTGAGTTAAATGCATACTCGTGGTGAAATGTTCCTGTGAAAAAATGTAATTGTGGGAAACTCACTTTTCCCTTTAAAAACACTTTTAAATGGAAACCTTCACATAACCCTACTGTTTTACTGTTTGCTTTTTTTATGATCTTTCAATATTTTAACCTGTAATGTGAATTTATTTCTTCCCAGCTGTGGATTTTTCTTTCCAACATACTGAGAGTTTTAGGTAAGAGAGAAAGTCTAGAGAAGTTACCAAAAGATGAAGTGGGTCTTTTGTATTGCAGAGTAGTTGGCTATAACATATGTAAAGTTAAGAAGTGAATAAAAGTAAATTAAAAGCACCCTGGTTTTAAGTTAGTTGTGTGTTCACTCTAAGCATTGCTTTCTGTCTTACAGCAGAAACATCCATTCTAAACTGAGATTTGCTTGGAACTTTACTTCAACACCTACAGAACACAATGAAAATCTTGTTTATGGAGGGCATAATGTTTTGGTGTCAGCTGAATGTGTGGTGCTTACAGATTTCACTCCAGATATTTTTAACAAATATGATTGTTCTTCAGAAGAAATTTCTAGGAGCATTTTTAATTATAGCACATGATGATGGCAGATGCCATCAGGCTTTTAATGACCATGAGATGTACCTTACAGCAGGATTAATGCAGTTAAATGTATTCAGCTGCCTTAATTTTATGGTTAGTCTTGGTCACTTTCATTTTGGGAACATCTGTGATACCAATTGGTTTCATATTTGTCCTAACCGCTAGTTGGCTGTACTGTTACTATATTTTTTCTTAAATAAGTACTAAGCATTTTTGGAGAGTGCAGTTAATATTTAAGAAAGTCACAATGCACTGTAACTAAAAGTACGGATTTCACAAGTTCCTTCAGCTTCAAAATTTATCAGTCCTTCCCTCTTCACATAAGACAGCTGGCAGCTGTCCCATTTCTGTTTTTCTCTTGGCTCCATGAAAGATAAACAAAATGTTTTATTTCATGGTTTCTGTATTTAAAAAGGCAAATATTTTCCTTTACAGGTCTTTTGTTTTTTACACTGCATTTAAGTTTCAAATTATTTTCACATTCAGCAATATTGGGGTTTCTTTTCCCCAGTATCCTTTGCTGGTTTATTGTTCCACAGTACATTTGAAGTTTAATTCTTGTGGGGTATTTTCCACACAAGCACCTATGTTCATTGTTTGTTCTTCCGGGCTGTTGTAAATGAATGCACTGGACAAATGAAAAGAGGTTTATTTGGTACTGGAATACACAAATTTCTCGAGTACATCAGTGCCTTAATCTTCAGAAGGACTGGAGCAGCTATGTCAGTCTGTGTATAGAACTAGTCATTATCTAAACCCTGATCTTGATGGTTTTAAGGCCATTACCATCACAACTCATCTATGTATTCACATACGCACATGCATGCACACACACATAGATTCCAGATTGCTACAAGTAATTGTAAATTCCAGCAACTTCAATGCTGTGCAAGAGCTACTTTACAGGAACAAAAGGACTCCCCCATTTTAATGACTATTTAATTCTAGTTTCCATGGAAATATTTTGAAGGGAAAAACTCTAAATAACTGCCACTGGCTATTTAAAGGTAATGGAAAATGTCATGTGTGAAATTATAAAATGGACAAAAGCAGTTATAAACTGATAAAATGACTAGACTGAGTTATTTGAAATAACATGCAAATGATATTTTAGGGAGAAAAAATTTTTAAAAAAATATTTTTCCCTACAAACATTTTGTAGTACAAAAATTGATAGGCAAAAAGCAAGGTTGTCATTTGTGTTACATAGCTTTTAACAACCAAATTTCACCTTTTAAAAAAAATCTGAAGTTTTTACTTGAAAACATCTGTTTGTTAGCATTTTAAGGTAAATGTATATGTGTGGGTTTTTTTTAAGGGATATTTTATATTTAATGATAGTTTTATTTAAGGAGGAAATCTGAAAACTATGCAAGACAGCATTGAAACTTATTCTTCTAAGTTTGGGAAACTGTTTATATTCCTAGGATGTAGCAAAACTTTTTATCTGCCTGATCCTCAGGACCTTTTGGAGCACGTGGCCCATGCTGCCCTGTCTCATGCAGTGCTGCATCTTCCAGGAGTCCCTGCTTCCCCCACTACTTCTTGATGGTTAAGTATCTTTGAAAAGGTAAGAGTTGTCATACTGCTGGACTTTGCTTACCTGAATTTCAGTGGTAGTATAGACAAAGGATTAAACATTTATGATACGACTGTTAAAAATCAGAATAGTCCAAAAGAAGAAAAATAACTGCAAACCAGTCACAACTAGTCTGGCAGCTTTCACTTGCTTCAAAGCCCCTGTGCAGCAGCACGGAAACTGCATTGCTGCAAGGCAGATCCAGCCAGCTGAGGCCAAACTCCACTGGTAAGAAAAACAGCGTAGGAGAACATGTCAAAGAGATGCAAGGCGAGGTTTGCTCTGCTGAGTGCATAGTGAGCCGGACTTTAGGGGTATCAAGAGCTCTCACAGTACCATCTCTGAAGAAGCTACTGGAGCATCTACCTGGTAACTTAGATTAATACAGGTTTTGTATGTTTTGTGACTAATGTTAGTGTTAAATTAATGAACAACTTCTACTTTGTCTTTTATTCACACTGGAACTTGCTTAATATATATGCCAAATATCTTACTCTTCAGTAATTATTTGGAAAAGCATAACTATTTAGTGTACTAGCATTAATCGGAAGCTGTCAGTTTATGTCAAAAAGACCCTTTGATGGCTCTATCACAGGGTCCCCATGATCATAGTTTTTCAGAGGAGACTGTATTTATCATTTCAAATGAGTTTTAATATTTAAATTCCTACAATGTTAGCTGGATTTCTTTTGTGCTTTCATTTAGACATTTTGTTGTTGAACTAAAGTTATTGCAGAGCATTTTAAACTATAAATTTGTTTTGCTCTGTTTAATAGGATTGGTGTAACTTCTGGCAGCTGTCCATAGAATTTTGAGTTCCTTAAGTACAAAAAGCCCAATCACGCTGCATAGCATTTATATAACTGGTAGCTCCAGTGATTTGTAGAGATGGGAACACCAAAATCAACCTCTTCTAAAAGTCTAACGTTTACATCTTGATGAAACAATAGTTCGAAGGACAGTAACATGGTCTTTAGACTAAGACTTTAGTCTCAGTGAAGTTATGCTACTGAGAAAACTTAGCTTCAGTTGTTTGTCATTGTAATAGATAGTAGGTCTTTAGCCAAAGTATTAAGGAAAGATGGATCCTGTGGACCTTTGACTGAGCCAGCAGCGAGGCTGAGCTCCAAAGACGCAGGTGCCTGTGTGCACACATACACGCACACAGCAATGGCCAGACATGCCGGTCAGCACAACGGGGTGCAATACCTTTACCTGCACCCCAGGAAAACACCAACAACACTCCCATACATGTGAGCATGAGAAGCCTAATCCCACCCCTGTTCTCATTTGGTTGGGATGACACATGCATGGACCCTCTCCATCCATGAGCACACCCACATTTGCACATCTTTTGATATATAGCATGGGCTTAAATGCTGCCTAATACCCTTTGTCGGATCCCAGGCTCAGTCTTTGCACCAGTCCGAGGATGAGAGCTTGATCTTTGTGCGTGTGGTTCTCCTCCAACTCACTGGAGAGTCCAGCTTCAGTTGTGAATCGTGCACCCATCCAAACACAGAGAGGATAAAGTAAGTTGACACAGTGAGAGCTAGGAAAGGAGTTTAACAAGAAGGCAGAATAACAGTGTTGATGGGGCAACAGCTGGAGCCTGACAAGTGTACTGACCACAGCTTGGTGAAATGATACCAGCCCCTTTTATCCTCCCATTTCCACTCCACCTTCCCAGATCTATTGTACCCCATCCAATTTGATCCTTCCCTTTCGCTTCTTCTTTGGAGACAAAATAAGATGAAAAGGCCCGTGTGTCAAGATAAGGACAGAGAGATAGCTTGCTAAGTACTGTCATGGTCAAAACCGCCTCAACTTGAGGAAAATTAATTTAATTTATTGCCAATTCAAAATACAGTAGGATAGTGAGAAACACAGACAAAACTAAAAATACCTTTCCCATTTCCCCTGTTTCTTCCTGTGCTCAACTTCACTCCTTTGTTCTCAACTCTTCTACTTCCTCCCCCTGAGCAGTGCCCTGTTGGAGCCGTCTGGAACCAGCTGGAACTGGCTGGAACTGGCTGTGTCCGGCATGGGGCAGCCCTGGTCACTCCTCACAGAAGCTGCCCTGCAGCCCACCCCCTTCTCCTCACTGCCTGGACACTGACACCCCATAGAGTAATTTACAAAAAAATTATAGTTAGTCAAAAAGTGTTTTAGAATTGGCCTTCTTGGTTAATCTGAATCTTTTTTTCTCAGTATTAATGAGGGATTTCATTGCAAAATCACATAAGCTCTGCTTATAAATACTTAACGGGTGGGTGTCAGGAGGATAGGGTCAGGCTTTTTCAGTGGTGATCAGTGACGGGACAGGAGGTAATGGGCACAAACGTGAGTATAGGAAGTTCCACCTAAACACGAGGAGGAACTTCTTTACTTTGAAGGTGGCAGAGCACTGGGACAGGCTGCCCAGAGAGGTGGTTGAGTCTCCATCTCTGGAGACATTCAAAACCCGCCTGGATGCCTCCCTGTGCAACCTGCTGTAGGTGACCCTGCTCTGGCAGGGGGGTTGGATTAGATGATCTCCAGAGGTCCCTTCCAACCCCTATCATTCTGTGATTCTGTAATCTCCTATCTTTCTTGCACAGATGTTGAGAAAATTAATGAGGATTGTTGACCTTAGTTTACTTCAACAACAGAACTTTCATTAGTGAATAACAACAGCTAAAATTGTTCAAATGATGAATAAAACTGCATTCAATTCTAAGCCTCCTTGAGTACTTACCAAACATTTAAACCACATAAAACATTTATGCAAAGAAAACCTACTCTATGAGTAAGGTAATATTGTACCTAAGGTTCACTTACATTAATATCATATATTCAAATATAAAAAAAAATGTTGAAGTTGAAAATTAATTCAGAATTAAATCATAGACCATAAAATAACATTCCAAAACACTGAGGAACAGATACTCTAGTTGTATAAATGTCTAATGTTATTCACACCATTTGGGAATCTGGTTCTAGATACTCAAAAATTTTCGGGTAGACAGAACAGATATTTGTAACAGGAATCCATTGGATGGGATAGAAAAGATGTTACTGTAGAATGTGTGATGTGCTTTTTTTAAAAAAAGTCCTTCTAACTAAAGGAAACTGAAAAACACTTTTATATTTAAAGCAAAACATTTTTCCTGTAAACATATTGAAAAAAAAGAAGCGAACATTTTGTCTATTTTGGCCTTTGTATGATTTGCTTTTTCTCTTCTTGGGAATTTTGTTTTGAAAGCTTCAAACAAATCTATCTATACTGGAAAGCCATTGATACTTATCAACCAGATCATTGATTTGGTCAGTGGCATTTAAAGCTTTGCAGCTTTTCCTTTTGACGTTCATCAGAACAAGGATCTTCCTAATGCAAAAGCCCCTGAAGACAATTGTAAGAATGTAGATTACAGCCTCTGTTTAAGACCTACTGCCAAAAAAAACCATTTTGGATCAGTTAACTTAACCTAGGAAACCCCAAAAAGAAAGCACTTCAAGCCACTTAAAATTACATTGAATCTTAATGACTGACTGTGACAAGGAAACAAAAATGTGACCTGAAGTCTGCTGGCTACCTAAGCATCAGTCTCCTGATCTTTCATGTTTGATTGCTGATGGTTTTGGTTTAGTGTGCAGCTACTCCACTTTTTAAAGTCATTTAAATTTTGTGTCTGCCAGGGGCAGTTAGGCTTTTGTTGATAAGCAAACCTTTTTTTTTCTCTTTCTCTCCTTCACACACACCCCATCTTTATTAATATGTTTTCCCCTTGATGCTATTTTTTAGTCATCTTGTTAAAAGAGAGAAAATTAAATTACTCCTTCTAAATTGGAAAACTGCCTTAGTAAGTAAGAACATGGAGAAAGAGTAATAAATGTTTCAAATGGATCAATTCCAGTGGTGTTTATAATAAGGATAGGGAAACAAACAAACAAAAATGTTTATCCATTGTGTATGTATATTTACCAAATATCGTATCTAATCAAAGAACAGTAAAAGATATGGGACCTGATTTTTTGGTGGTTTTTGGTTTTGCTTTGTTGTGTTTTTTTTTCCAATAAAAAATAACTAGCACAACACCGATTTTTTACAAGATGTGCTAGATGCAAAGAATTGTTAGAGAATCTGGAAAGAATTTGCAATGACCATTTTATAAAAATATTTGCAGATATTTTTTCCATTTTGAACACAAACCCAAACTTACCAGAACTCTAAGCGAACTGTCCAGTTCTGGTTATTTTATGGTAGACTCTATTCTAAATGAGAAATGAGGTTTATCCAGGAATAAGTAGGAGTAACTTGCGTTACTATTGTAGGGTTGACTTCAGACTTCAGTCCAGCAGACAGTAATTTTGAATTAAATAAAACCAGGGGTGAGGGACTACTACTTTTTATCTGTGACGAGGGACATTGGATACGGCCAATAAAGCAGCACGTGCTGCTAATTTCATATCTGAAAAGAACTAAATTTTACTTAATACCAATAACATTGTTATAATTCAATCTCAACAATAAATAGCTAAGAAGGTATTGTATATACATATGTTTGTGTGTGTGTATGCATGTCTATGCTTCTAAACACCATTATTGTGTAAAGTAAGTTATCAATGACATTACAGTAAGAGTATGTGTAAAAGTGAATAGTCACAAAGCTGTAGCACAGAACTTTGACATTAAAAGATAGCAGACGCACACAAAATACAGGAACAGAAGGATAACAGCATCCCCAGGGCTATTCTCACAAATGACCAATTGCTGAAACAGAATGGTGTGACAGCCTAATGAAGCTGCTCACATCTGATAGCATGGAAGAGGTTGCTTTAGTGTGTATATATACACCAGAACCAGATAGTTGTGCTGGCACCATGATTCAAAATTAGACAAAGTGAACTAATAAGAACAGTTACAACTAATAGAGACATCAGAACTAAATCAGAACTGATCAGAGCTATTCAGAACTATCCTGTATTGTACTACTATATACATACTGCTTTATTATCACAAAAGGTGATAGGTTTAAGGTTTTGCTAATTGTGTTTGACTGGTCTGGTTAACAGCGTTCAAGGACTAATTGTTAATCTGAGTGCAGCACTAACTAGTTGAACCCTGACTTTGACGCTGCTTAGGGAAAGTGGGATGAAGAACACCAGTGGAGAAAAACAAATGTATAATAAAGCAGGTGTTGCTTTTCTGTTGCTCTGCTTCCAGACAATTCTCTAGATCTAGCTCTGCTTCTAGCAACTCCCCTTATCCACCCTGACCCTAGCAGCAGAAACAGTGAGCCCATGCTCTCCTGGTGTCTTCTAGGTGATCAGGAAGATGTCATGCTCTCCTGGTATCTTCCAGGTGATCTCCTTCCTCAGTGGCAGGAGAAGGTCCAGCTACACTTCTCCTCACTGAGGAGAATAAAGGCAGGGACTTTTTGTGGAAGAATGGTAAGTGGGTTTGGTTTTCCTAAAACAAGCTCAGGAAGTACCTTTGGAAATGGGTTTGCACACAAAACAGGTTGATCAATAGGGAAAGGTCTGTTCAATATAAAGGCAGTATTTCACATCCTCTCCTTACCCTATCATCAGGTCCACACCGAATTCACCCCTGAATATTCAAATAGTCTCCACACCCACCCCCTTTTGCGCAGGTTCGTGGCATGTCTGTGACCCCAACAACAATTTGTTCTCCTACCACCTCTAAATTGATATCTGCCTTTAGAAACATAGTGAACTGGCTCTAATTAGATGTACAGTACTACCACACAATTATATAACCTCCTGCAATTAGCCCTAGAATGCAAATATTTAAATTTGAAAGGGCAAGCCTCCTAAAAAACCTGCCGAGATATATAGTTCTATGCTTAGGTGGCAAGAGCCTTTCAGGGTTGAGATTTTCCTCATTTGTCTATCGCCAAATGAACCAATCACGTTTTCATTTACATATCCCACCAGGTGATGCCAGAAGTTATTGCTTTCAGCTTAGGACAAAGTCTCATAGCTGTGTAATAACGGTGACAGTATTATTACTACTATTATCAGCACTTACTTTTCTCCTTCCTGCATATTTTTAAATAAGCAGGCCATTTGGAGTTTAAGAAAGAGAAAAATTTATTGCTGACATTGAGAAAAAAGATTTGGGGCTTGAATCTCTGCTATGTTGTATGTCTGACATCTGGAGAATGTTGGGATTTCTGAGAAGAAGAATTAGCATGTCCCTGCTGTGAGTCCTACCTGAAGGGGCTCAGCTCTATGAATGCATCTGCAAGTCAGGTGCCTGATTTGGAATTCTAGATTCTAACCTGCAATCAGAGTGCTAAAATGTTAAACACTGCTAAAACTCAGCAAACTTAAATCTCTTTGTAGATTGATTTTGATCTGGGTAGGGATTGGACTTTTAATGATATTTCAGTGTCTGTCTCCCCAGATGTATTATAAGCTAATTCAACAAGTATATCTGTCAACTTGGATTGTTGTCATATTTGAAGTACAAACTTGATTGTGTTCCTGTGTGTATTTTGTCAGAAAAAGAAATAATGGAATATATTCTAAGTTGTAGTTGGTTCTGAAACATTTCAACACAATTTCAGAACAAGAGTACGTTTTGCTCTGGGTGTTTTCTTTGCATTCAATAAGCATATGTAAAGGGATTGTCATTAAGAAAGACTCTATTTTATTCTTGAAAAAGACCTTGTCATCCCTTCTAATAGGATTATTCTATAACCATCTATAGCAGGAATATTCCTAATTTTATGTAACTGTAGGATTACAACTAAGGTCATCATAACTGTAGATACTAAAGAATGTGTTTTTGTGATACGTTTTGATACCTATACTCAAAATTATTATTTTTTGAAATAGTGAATGCCAATAAAGGCATTACAGTGCATGTTTTCACAAGCAGTTGTGTTTAACGACAGCTTTGCTGAGCACCACAGATGAAAGTTAAGCCATTGGTGTCCACATGAGTTTCAGGTATTTTGAAACCACATTAGTGGGCACTGTAATCTTCTTTAGTTAACAGAAAACAATGATTTTGTTCATAGAGTCTTTAATGATTATTATTTAGATAATAGTGGAAGCAGATTGTGCAGACTTCTTTAGAGAGGACAGAGCTGCAGAAACGATGTTAGAACTTGAACAAAATTGCCGCTTTCCTCTTTTAGTGATAATCACATTTTTTTGCAGGGATTCAGACATTTGTAATCATAGAATCATAGAATTGCTTAGGTTGGAAGGGACTTTTCAGGTCAGCTAGTCCAACCGCCAACCTAACTCTGATAAAAAAACATCACTAAACCATATCTCTAAGCACCATGTCTACCCGTCTTTTAAAAACCTCCAGGGATGGTGACTCAACTGCTTCCCTGGGCAGCCTGTTCCAATGTTTAATAACCCTTTCAGTGTAAAAATTTTTCCTAATATCCAGTCTAAACCTCCCCTGGTGCAACTTGAGGCCGCTTCCTCTTGTCCTGTCGCCTGTTACTTGGGAGAAGAGACCGACCCCCACCTCTCTACAGCCTCCTTTCAGGTAGTTGTAGAGAGTGATGAGGTCTCCCCTCAGCCTCCATTTCTCCAGGCTAAGCAATCCCAGCTCCCTCAGCCGCTCCTCATAAGACCTATTCTCCAGACCCCTCACCAGTTTCGTTGCCCTTTTCAGGACCCACTCCAGCACCTCAATGTCTTTTTCGTGGTGAGGGGCTCAAAACTGGACACAGGACTCGAGGTGCGGCCCCACCACTACCAAGTACAGAGGTACAATCACTTCCTTAGTCCTGCTGGCCATGCTATTCCTGATACAAGCCAGAATGTTGTTGGCCTTCTTGGCCACCTGGGCACACTGCTGGCTCATATTCAGCCCCCTGTTGACCAACACCCCCAGGTCCTTTTCTGCCAGGCAGCTCTCCAGCCACTCCTCCCCAAGCTTGTAGCGCTGCATAGAGTTGTTGCGACCCAAGTGCAGGACCCAGCACTTGTCATTGTTGAATCTCATACCATTGGCCTCAACCCATCGATCCAGCCTGTCCAGATCCCTCTGCAACGCCTCAAGCAGGTCGACAGTCCCACCCAACTTGATGTCGTCTGCAGACTTACTGACGGTGCACTCAATCCCCTTGTCCAGATCATCGATAAAGATATTAAAGAGAATTATGATGATATTAAAGAGAATTATGATGATATTAAAGAGAAGATATTAAAGAGAATAAATAAAGATATTAAAGAGAATTATAATGTTAGCAATTGTCTTGCTGAAATACCCAGGTTAAAAGTAATACCAGTTCTTTTCTGCTTCCTCCCAAATGAGCATCAGTATGGGAAAAACTACAAGTCTAAGTTTTTCTGAAAGCATTACTGAGTTTGTTCACTTTGTCCATTGCTTATATCAGGAGAGGCAGGTCACATCTACACTGTTATAAATTTGATTCACAATTACAACTGAATAATACTTCAAAGAAGGACAGCAAAAGGCCAGATGCCAAAGTTTTGTATGCTACAGGAACATTATATAGAGCCAGCTGTATCAAATAAATGCAGGGTGTTTTTATAATGCTATTGTTCTTCCAGATGCTTGGTCGTATATGCACGTAGCTGAACAATATACAACTTGAGCATGTGTGACAGCTTATTTATGTATGTATCAGTTCTGTCCACTTTCAAAAAAAAAAGTAGTAGTTTAATCAGGAAACTTAGCAGCTGGGATCCTTCATTCCATTCTACTCATGTTCCAAAAAGTCTCTGGTTCTAAACTGAGAATCCTAGCAAATATTTACAATATTAAAATTTTATTCCCTTATTTCTCTATTAAAAAAGCAATGGGACAGAAGCTGGTAGGTTCTGAGTCTTTCCCATAATGTCAGAACAACTTATGTTCTTAAAATTTAAGAACTAGAGTTTTTCAGTGAGTTACAATAACAACAGTAATGATATCAGCATATATTTTTCAGTGAGAAAACACATTTTCCTCTTAAATGTTTGCTAAAAGAAAACTACAAGCAAAGGGTAGCAGTAAACTGTGACAGTCACAGTCTGAACAGAATACTGACTTTGGCGCATTAAGTTACGATACCTATGAATATGCGTTCCTTTTTCCTTTTCTCAGTCAAGCCATGATGAACAAAATTCCCAAGGGAAAAATCTGAAGCAAAATGTCACGAAGTATAAAACCAGGTGAAGATACTATTAACAAAATGAAAGTCATAATCAGTATGTAAGTAGATTTCTGAGTTTGTGGAATAATAAGAAATTTTGTGTTAATATTTACCATAATATGCAATGTAGGATTTACAATAAACCTGGCCAATAGAAAATGTTGTATTATGATTGCAAAATTAATTGCCATTAATTTTAATTAATTTTTTGCTAATCACATTATACCGTAACAGTCAAATCAGGATAGAAAATGGTAACAGAGATTTCCAATTCATTTGATATCATATTGTTTGATTGGTGTGAAACTCGTTATTGCAAAATATTGGGTGGCTGGGTGTGTCCAGCATATGAAAAGGAAAATGTTACAAAATTCCAAAGGCTTAAAATTCCTGCCATGCCTGTGAATCACCTACAATTGAAATTCAGGGTACCTTTCACAAATTTGAATCTCATTTGAATTGTTAATTATATTTTAATTGGACTCCATTCTAATTTAATTGTTAATGCAAACAAAAAATGATTACTTAAGAAATGCATATTCCAGAGATTAGCTGGTCAAATAAATCCGGTAATATACATGTATTCATAATGACTGACACCATAAACTAGTATTTAATTTGGCATAGACTTTCTTCATCCTCTTTCTCCTTTGTCTAAATCAATATTATCTTTATGACAGTTGCAGTTAGATGAGAAAGTGTTAGTGTTGTGCATTTGATGTGATCTGCCCTATTCTTAACAAACAAAGGGTATTGGAGATTATCCATTTGTGTACCCTTGAAAAGAAAGAGCTCTCCTTTCAGCTTCATTTTTGTAGTCATTATTTAAAAGCTGCGGTTTCTGGATTCCTTATTTAAACTGAGAAATAGCTAAGCAGCTGATTATTAAATACTGAGGTATAAAAGATTTTAAAGAAGGACTTTGCATTTTAGGTAATTGAAACCTTTTGGAATAACAATATTTCACATCAAAATATAGCCATTTTAGAGCACGCCGATGAAGCATTGGGGCAAGTGGCTTCACAAAAAAAATAAATCTGTCATTTGGAGTAATTATTGCCTTAAGGTTTCTGCTCAGGCTTGATGAAAGTAATCAAAGAAAAAAAGATGTCCATTTTTTTACCATTCTTAGTTATTACTACCAGAAAAGAGGCCAAATTCAGTATCCTTACTCTGTTACCATTTTTCAAGTGTGTGTGAAATTTTCCTGACTGGGAAATAGGCATTTGGCTGGTGTTCCTTAATGACTGCAGAGGAGCATAGTTTATCACAAAAAGGTCTGTAATGACTAAAGTCATTACATTAACATTTTGCTAATAACTTTAGATATATCACATCTATTTAATAATTCAAACAAAATGTGCCAAATAGTGATATTGTAGAGTCTGCAATTTCAACTTTATCTGCAAGACTCCGGTTTAGGCAACCAGTAGCTTCCAGGAAACACAATGAATATTAATTAAGTTTTCAGCTTGTGCTGAGACTTTTAATATGTTCTATGTTTTGGGGAGGTATCAGACTAGTGCATTTATCCTCAATTAGCAGAAATGTCAGTTGGTGGATAAAATGAGTATAATCTGATGCTAATCAAAATTTAATAATCCCTTCTTATTATAAAGGATTGTCAGTAGGGAACTGAAATTCACCAGTAAGGTTTCTCAGCAAGAAAGTACTTTTGATTAGAGAGAGTGATTATGCAAAATAAACTTGAGGGTCAGCAGACTAACATACCGTTCCAAGTACTTAGCTATTCACTTGCAATTCTACAGAAGCTTCAAAATCTCACTGGAAATTTAAAGATACAAAAATTATAAGAAATACACATGCAAAGCAAAACACTTCTTATTTTAAGAACCTTTTTGTGTATTTGTTTGTTTCTTTGTTTTACCAAGTATTAGTGTAACCCTTGGGAAGTTTTTAAGTGTAGAACTTGACTTCAAAATTTGTATGCACTTAACCGAGGAATGCTGCAAATGAAAACGTGCAGTTCCAGTAATGTTTTTTGTTTTTTTTTTTTTTTTAAATGGCATTGAAATGTGAAATACTTAGCTTTGAAATCTGAGTTTTGAAAATTTTGTCATATTTCATAACAGAAAAAATATAAAAAGCATCACAAGTATAAGATAAAAGTTTTATCAGATTTTAATTTTGGCTCAGAAGTATACATGTAACAGAACACCACCACTGGGGATAATGAAGTTTGATCCAATAAACATTTGCTGACCAATAATAATTAGAAAAATCTTCAGAACTTCATGAGCTTTCAATAAACTTCCATGTTATTTTTACTATACAAACAATAAATTTTGAGATGAAAATGTATTCCTTTCATTAAATCCCATATTATGATTAAATATATTGCCAGAGTAACCCGAAGGAGAGAGATTTAAGAAGGTATAGTCTAGTCCGTAGCTTGATCCTTAATTATTCTATTTGGAATTGAACTTACATCTGCAATAGACAAGGACGTCCTTCTTGTGGAGGCATTAACAGATAAATAATTAGTGTCCTTTATCAAGGACAACAACTGTTTTAAATTTGACAGAAAATAAAAGATAAAACTTGGTACTAGCATTTCCTTACAGGAATAGTATATAGTTCTGTATATTCCTAAACTTTGCCAGTCTATACTACATGACCCTGTTTTGGTGGTTTATAACTTTGCCGACATAAAGTCATCTGATATTGTTTCCCCTGAGAAGCAATAGAGAAGTGGTTTGATTCCAGGGACAAATCTAACACTTAGGAAATTTTCAAGTGTAGAACATGAATTTACTTTGTGCATATTATCTGTGGTTGTCTGTCAGATCTACCTGATATATAATTAATAGTTTCATATAATTCATATAATATATATAATTCATACAATTTACAGTTTAATGATGGCTCCAAACTTGTTGCAGTACTTCAGATATCCCCTAATGAGTGCAGAGTAAATGGAGATAAACACTTCTCTCAAAGGTGTCCATACAACCCAGAGTATTGTTGACATTCACGGCTTGCTGGGGCGCGCTGCTGCCTCACGTTGAACTTGCTGCCTACCAGGACGCTCACGGCCTTTTCCACAGATCTTCCCAGAGACAATAAAATCCAAGAATTAGAAATTGCTATGTCTGTGATAACAGTTACTTTAGGTCCAGTCAAGCAAACACTAGTACATTTAGTCAAGTTTATGCACCAGGTAGCCTGATTTCGTACATGGCTAAGTAATATCTAATGTTTCAGTCTAAAGAATAGTGTAAGAGTTTGATAAAAGCATATGCTGAGCAGCTCTCCTTTCTTGTGCATAGCACATTTTTTCCATAATTTGTAAATTAGAAGTTTACCTAAAGTGGGAATTTTTGCACAATAAAATTCCTATGAATACACTTCAACCCTACCTATTAATCCTAATGACATTTTAAAAAAAATCCAAACCTAACACAAAGAAAAGAGAAAAACAATTAATATCAAAAGTTAATTTAGTATTAGGAAAATTTGAATATTAACTGCAATTCATACAGTGGAATTTTTGAACTCAGAAAGAATACTTTAATAGAAATTTGTATGGAAAAATAAAGTTTAATACAACCCGCTTCCTTTAAAGCATAAAAAGTTAGCGTTTTTTCTTTCACTTTTTTTTTTGTTTGTTTGTTTTTAAATCTGAGAATACCTTCTTTATGAAAGTGATGAAGTATTTTCTAAACCTACACAAATGTTTAGGATCCATTCTGAAATCACAGTAGTTCTGTTCCGTTTAAAAGATCGTGAAGAAACCTCTTTAAAGTTAGTACTCCAAAGTCATTGATCACTGGCTGTACCTACTCTCCGTCAAGAGCCAGTTATAGACAACAGAAAACTATACCATTTAGATGTTTATACCATGTTTAAAATGTAAATTCTATTGTAGTCACAATGCAAGATAAGAATGAAAGATAAGCTCCTTACTGGATAGTGCTAAGCATTCATCAGAGAGGGGCATTTCATTCTTCTAGTAGACAAAATACTGCTAATTAGTTACACGAAGAAGATGACTGCCAGCATATTTAGGGAAACAGCCTCTGTTAAGACAGTTCTTAATGAATTAAAGGGGATTATGTTTTTCATCCTGAAGGATGAAATAGGAGTTTGTGAAAAAAACATTAAACTAACCTATCCCTTTCAGAAGGCTTTGAATGGATGACTGACTATAGGAGCTGAAGAGCACCTAAAGGGGAAGAAAAAAAGCTGAAAACTTGACTACCAACCTCTCAGGAGGGAATAGAAAGTGCACAGAGCAGTGCAACATTATGGAATAATATTTCGCATACTTTTTAAAGTGTGGTTTTGTCAGCTGTTATAGCTGTTGTCAGTTTTGAATAGTATGAATTAATACTTGGTTTTGAATTTTTATTAGTTTATTTCTCTATGTACTATTTGACTCTTTCTATAGGTCTCTACAGTACTCAGACCGGTCACATAGAAAGACAGATGACACCTCTCTTTCTAACAGCACTCCTCTTTACATGACTCATTTCTTGCTAAAACTATTCTGTCCAACATATCACAATGGCTGATCATGATGATTAACTCAAATATGTTCCCAAAATATCCTTTGATGCAAAAATTATTAAAGCATCAGTCACTCAGCCTCTAATTATGATTTATTAGCCTTACAGTAACTTCACTGATTTTGAATTCTTATTTTCTTTTTCTGTCATGAAACAACTGCTATATATCTGTTCCCTGAAAGAAAAATATGTCTAATTTGCTTCTCTATTTGGCAAGCACATGTGTTTAATGGCTTCTACTATTAGTATAGCTGGGATATCTAAAAATATAATTCTTTAACTTCCTTGAAAGAAACACAAAATGGGGAGGGACTCTTTATCAGGGAGCAGAGCGATAAGACAAGGGGTAATGGTTTTAAACTGAAAGAGGGCAGATTTTGATTAAATATTGGGAATAAATTCTTTACTGTGAGGGTGGTGAGGCACTGGAAGAGAAGCTGTGGATGCCCCATCCCTGGAAGTGTTCAAGACCAGGCTGGATGGGGCTTTGAGCAACCTGGTCAAGTGGGAAGTTTCCCTGCCCATGGCAGGGGGGTCGGAACTAGATGGTCTTTAAGGTCCCTTTTAAGCCGAGCCATTCTATGATTCTATGAAATTTCCAATACTCTGTGTCACACTGTATTTCTCTACTAGATAAAGTATGTTTTTAAATTTCGTTCTACATAGGAAGAATGTGGGAAGGCCTCATTGCTTTACTTCACTAGGAACATTGTGTAAATTCATAGGAGACTCCATTTTGATTTTTCTGTTTGAAATTAATTTTAGAGTGGTGCTTATACTGAAGAAAAACCTATTTCCAGGTTTAGGCTATTTTAAAGTTGAGCCATGTAAGAGTTCCACAACATATCATTTCAAAGCACTGTTTGGCTGACCTAACCCTAAGGAATAATCTAACCCAACAGGAGTAATGATTAACTTACTGCAATGAATCTGGTGTCTCTGTAGAACTATTCAAATGTGTTAAATGCACTCAAAATGCTTCTATCTTTTAGTGCCACTGATCCAAGTTATAAACCTGATGAAATATTTTTCTCCATAGTGCTTCAAAACCAATTGTTTCTTTTTCTGAAACTGTAAATAGAAATAGTAATGACACGCAGAGAGCAATTCACTTACCTTAGCACAGGTGGGGAGTGCTATGTGAGATAATTTAGAATTTCTGAGCTGACCATAGAGGATGAACAGATAAGGCACAAGACTCCAAGAGATCTACACACTTCTGCAGCAGCAGCCGGAGCCCAGGCTGTATATTCTCTGGAGTCTCAGAAGACATTAGGCACCCACGCCTGCCCAAGTGAACCGAGCCTTCAGTCTTTATTTACAGTAGGTTTTTACTCTGTGATGGTAACAGCATGTAGCATAAAAGATCAGCAGATGTATTCAGTTCCCACCTCCATTAAGAAATAGGAGAACAAAACCCAATGTTCTGAGGATTCAGATATCACTGTAGAAGTGTTTGTCATGACTCAAGGGTATATCCAACTCTTTTATTTATTTATTTACTTTATCAGGCTCCTATTTTTGCCAAGTTTGTAGCTTGGCTTAAGGCATAGATTTCAGCCTCCAGTTAGAGATGAAACTGATAGGAACTGATAGGTATAAGTTACCAAAAGACATATCTTTGATCGAACTTGTCTCATTTATTATGTAAAAGATGCTTGAAAGGAAAACTATTATCTAGCTATAATAAAGTACTAACCTTTCAACAATTAAAGGTCTGATCTAATTCACACAGAATGCAGTTTAAAGGTGTCCACAGAGTTGAAAAGAACTTGAGCAAACCCCTAAGATGAAAAGGATAAGATTAACAACACCTTGCAACAACAAATTCATTTTTCCTTCTATAATTCTAATTGTATTTTAATTGTGACAAGGTTTTTTAGAATGCTAATGAAGGGAATGACAAAACATAGAAAGTTGCATTTCAACTCTGCTAAAAGTTTCCTTGGTTAACTGAGAGGGGAAAATATTTTTATTAGATTTTATGAAATATCACCCTCTTCTATAAACTGAGTGTATATGTATATACATATTACACCAAAACCTTTTTTAAAAAAGAACCAGAAACTTTTACATAAATAAATCATTCTAGGAGTTCTCTTTTGCCTATGGTGCTGTTCACTTAGGTTAATTCCTGTAAACATAATTTGTTAGTCAGATGGAAAATATGTGCCAATTGTATTCTGGAAGAAAGTGACAGAGGGAGATAGAGACCCTTCGGTCAAATATTCTTGTCTGCACGTGCAGCTAAATTCTGTTGTAATTCACAACAGACAAGGCAGTTAGAGAACAGCTGAACATTAATTTTTTTTAAATAAATTAAAAAATACTGTGCAAGATATTGTAGGTTTTCAGCTCAGAAGTCTCAATCCCTCACTTGAAAGATCATAATTTTATCTATTGTTTATATAACTGTTTATATGTTATTTATATCTGTTGACTGTACAATCCTTACAAGATATCAACTGCAATCTAACGGAAACTTTTTACTGACCAAACATTTATGGAATCCTTGACCTAATTTGTCCCACCTCACCTGAGGCATGTAACTGAGGTAAATAGGATAAGAACTTAAATGCTCTATGTCATAGTTTGGGCCAGGTTGGCCAATGACATGACAACAAATGCTCTCCCCCACCTCTTGCTCCATGGAGAGGAAGAAGAGAGATTAAGAGTTTTATGAGTTTAGAAAAAAATCTAAACTACTTTAATGAAATACTAATAATAAAATAAAAAGGAAATAATGAAAGAGATACAATATATACAAAAGCATATCAAGCTTCCAGAGAGATGTCACCGGCATGAACTGTGACTCAGTGACAAATGGGAACCAGATTCTGAAACACACTGATGGGGATTTAAGGTCCTCCTTAGACATCAGTCATTGAAGAAAGAGAGCTATTGTAGAAGTCAACCATTGAAAAAGAGGTAACCCTTTGATCCCTCAACTTTTATACTGAGCACGGCAGATGGGATGGAACACCCTATTGGTCAGTTTGGGTCACCTGTCCTGTCCACTCCTCCCCACAGGTGCAACCCCTCCGTGGGGTAAACAACCCAGTTAGCTGACCCTTGTTGTCACAGCAACAAGTAAGAGCAAGAGCCTCTCTCACTGAACACAAAGTTGGCTCTGCTTCACCCCGAACCAGGACACTCTAATATCCTTTAAAATATGTCTTTTTGTAAATTTTAATTATTTAAAATTTCTCCTTATGTTCATTGAATAAACTATATTGATAATAGCTCAGAGTGTTCAATACAAAGACTGGAAAGTACCATTCATATTATAAATTTTACTTAGTATTAGCTTATGCAGTTTCAAGGAAGTTGAACGTTGATGAAAGATTTATACCCTTTGGATCAACTCACTTGAATTAGATTTGGAATGATTTTGTATCAGTTTGATGGTGAGAAAGGAAAAGATATAACAAGAGTAAGACTGAAATGAACTAGATGAATTTTTGATAATTGATAGGGAAAATCTAATATCTTGCTGGGGCATTGCACTCTTTTCAAACCAAACACTTTCATTTTAAGTGTACCTAAAGATACCTAGAACATAGTAACGTTGTAAAGATCATGCTTTTTCACAGAAGTTATTGTTTGTAACCTCCTTTTAATCACGGCTGTATTTATCTTTCCACATTTTGCACAAGAACTGTCTCCACCTGAGAAGAAAGGTGATATACCTATTCAACAAAGAGAAAATTTTTCAACCCTCAGTTGTGATTTCATTATCATTTCCTTGACCATAGTAGTCTACAAAGGCAAATTATGTAAGTCTGAGGAAGGAACAGAATTTTCACTCTTGCATGAGTAGATGTTGAAGCTTCCTTAGAACTAGATTTGCATAATGGTTATAGAGCTGTCTCTTACTATATGTAATAACACAACCTTGGGGTGGGTGTATACCTTTCAGGTGTACAAAAACTTATTCAGATTGGACAGGGGTTTGGGTTGTGATGAGTACATGAAAAACACTTATAAGACCAAGTGAGGTTTCTCACCACTGTTTAGCAGGGATTTCCATGCATTTTCCAGTCATGCTGCAAGGGCAAAGAGCTCAGACAGTCTGCAACACTGGGCTATGAAGCTGCTTTCACTAACTATGGAAGGAGGGACTGTGAAATTGGCAAAATAAGAGCATATAAAATGAAGGATAAGGGTACTAATAACACAAATTCAAAGTAAAGTCAGTTTCTCAAAAATGGGGGATAAATGTAGGGATTTTTTGCTTATTATTTAATAAAACTATGTAGTAGAAATAACAAAACACATGTAAATACCATCTCACTTAAAAAAATATTTAGAAAAATGTATTTTTATTTTTGGCATTCTAGTCCTTCAGGATTAGGGTTGGTAAGCCAGTAAGAGCTCAGGGTTACAACCCACAAGATTCTCTCTCTCTTAGCTTTATTTTCTTGACAGAATATAGTATATAGAGACATCTTGCTAAATATACCTTTCCCATATAACAATGACAGCTGGAAGCTAAAACACCACAAACAGCCAAAATGCTCCCCAAAATCCTTGCAATCTTTAAATTTAATGGAGTACCATGCCTGACTGGCCAGTTGTAGAAAATGGTGCTGCTACTGTCCTTTATGAACATAATTTTGATCATCATTTTGCAACATTTTATTTCAAAAATGTTAATGAGGAGAAAAGAACTGCATATTTTTATTTTTATGATTTTAACATATAAAACAATAAATACATTTCTTTGATGTTTAGCAGTGTTGAAGGGAAAATGTAAATCTGTAACAAACTAACATATGGTCAGTATTTGCAATGATATGTTCAAACTATGCATATATAATTTCCATATGTTTTTAGAAATAACAGGTTCTGAAGTGTTCATGCTAATTTGAAGTTATGCACAAAACTGGAAGTATTTTTCAGGTTGCTTTACTGTCCCAGTAAACACTGTTATGTATAAACTAATTTCGAAAGGCGGTGTAAGCTAGTTAGTCACAGTACCTATGTTATTGACAAAAGCTGAGTAAATAAACTATCATTACAGTTATACATAACCATTTGCAGAGTTTATGAAATGCATATTGTTTTTCAATTTTTTTCAAGCTTTTGCAAATAATTAAGTAAAAGCCTTTTTTGCCTATATACTTGCTGATACTGAAGTTTAGTAGCAATGGCTACTAAAGAATATGGCTAAGGCTAGAATATGAAATTTTGAATTTTCTGCTAATAGTACAACAGGTAGTTTGCTGTACTGATCACCAAGACTTGGTCTTGTCTTGTTCCCTTCCTTTCCCTTCCCTTCCCTTCCCTTCCCTTCCCTCTTCTCTTTTTCTTTGCTTCAGGTACCCAGTTTGGTATCTTTTAAAAATAGACATATTTTAAGAAAGGGCAATTGACTGTTGATTAAAAAGTTGCCTCCTGAGTCTCAGCAGAGTAAGTCAGAGCACGGTGCAGCTGACAATTCTTAAAATGTGTTCGTAAGAGGTCGTTCTATAATATCTTGAGGTTAGCTTTCTCTCTGTACACTGGTATTCTTCCAACTGAAAGTGCCACACAAATTCAGTAGGCAGCTAAACTTTAAATAGCTCAAATCTTTTTGATTATATAGAAAATATAATTAGAATTGAAGAAACAACTTTGCATTGTTATCTTGTTTTCAAAGACTTCTCTAGCTAACAGGTTTGACTTCCTGAATAAAAGTCCTCTTTTCTTATCAAATAACTTATTTTCTTATCACAGGTGACAATAATATAGAAATATACAAAAAAACATTCAGCAGAACTTGTGAGTTTCATACTGCTTTTCCCCACAGCATTTCTTCACAATTTAGAATTTTATTTTGTCCTTTTGATGAATTCAGTTTATATAAAAGCATTAAGAAAACAAAGTAACCTGAAAATAATTATGCATATGATTTATTTTTTATTTGTCTCCAAAGACTTCAATACATGTTTGCCATTTCTTTCTTTCCCAAAATAGTAATGATACTCTGCTCTCTGTTGACACACTAAGATAGATTTTGTAGAGAAAAATGGTTACTGACTGCAAAAATGCAAGACTGTGTGTGTGTGTAACACAATACCAGGCATCTTTTAAAAGGTACTGCTTTTCAGAGTGCTGGTTGATAGAGACTGAAATATACTTTGGTTTTGACTTCAATAGTATGGCAGATTTTTAGGAATTATGTATCTTTTAAAATGAAAAGGGGCAGGGAGTGGAAATGGCTTTTGAACTGACTGTGATTCTTATAAGAATCTTACTCTTCTTGTTTAAAAACAGACATATAAAAGTAGATTGACTCCTACTTTTGCAGACTGGCTTTTGTCAAGTTTTGATAGTCTTCTACTGTTAAGTTACTTACTGTCATTGTTCTCTGCATTGTGAATGGTAGTGTGTGTTGTGTACCCATTTGTCTAACATCTTACTTTCCTATTTTTTAAGCCAATAATGAAACTTGCTCATAAATATGGTAGTTGAGTGTTCAGTTTAGTTTAGCTATACTAACCTCAGTTTCTGCTGAGTTACAGCAGGTCAATATTACTGCATTCATATATGCTGTTCTCAACAAACTGGTAAACTGTTCAAGATCACAGAGCAGGGATAGTATCAGCCTTTAAGGTACCTGGAATTTCTTGTAGAATAAGATGCAACTATGCAATTGCTGTCAGTAGATGTCCATAATACCATTTTTATGAATCACTGAATTCAACATTATAATTACACAATTAAAAATGATACACTTCTGTGGAAAAAAAGAGGAATAAAATAATTTTCCAAATGACATTTACTTCCAATAAACATGGAGAAATGTATTAAGTGTAAAAATTACCTTCATTTAATACTTTTAATTTTGCTTCTTTACAGATGTAAATAATTTTAAAACTAATCGAAGTATGAAAAAAATGCAGAGAATTTTTTTGTGTAAAATTGCAAAATATGGGTCCAATACTATTTTTCTGCTTCCTTTTTCTGTTAGTTATTCATCTACTATCCTGTTATCATCTATCCTGTTAGTTATTCATCTACTGTACTGCAGTTTGTCTTGTATGATGTTGATAAATTCTGCTCAGTAACTGGACTCAAGGACATAGTTCCTACCCCAAAAGAGACAATTCCATGTATATTTTATAATGTGTAATTTATAATGAAGGATAGCACCTATTATAACTTTTTGCTTGATTGCTGTGAGAGGAAGGTTAATTAAAGTAACCATTTTTAATTCCAGGATAACTCTACTTAAAAATAAATGGCTTTTTGAAAGAGTTCTCTTTCTTATATACCTAAAACCTTTAATTTTTCATAACTGCAGGCTTGCATAAATGAGGATTTGTGTCCTTTCAGCTTGCTGGTATCACAAATATTTTCATCTAAGGCCAAAAGTATCCATGTAGTCTTGATTATCAGTAAAGATATGCAAGCAAATGATAAGATGAGAGATGACAAATATTTCCTTGTTCTTAAAAATAAACTCTTTGATGATAAGGAATATTTGGGAACATTCATCTGAATCTTTCCTGAAAAAGAAAGCAGGCTCTAGCGATCAAGTTATGCTATGTTTGCTTTCTGTGCATTTTTTGCTCTGTTCCACCAAAAGAGTGAATAAGATGCCTGATCAGCCACCAACCTTAATCTACTGAAATTAGATAGGGTTTGGGGGTGAGCACCACAGATCAGAGTATGCGAGGTGACAACCACGAATCTATAATCTGCATACTGGATGAATATGAAACACACAGCCAAGAAAATTAATATAATGGGTTTTTTTTCATATTAACCTATCAGAACATATAGATACTGGAATTCAACAGAAAGAACTGCCATGTTCGGAATTCAACAGAAAGAACTGTCATGTTCAGCCATCACAACATTTAAAAAATCACAATAACAGCCATCAAAATTTGGTTTGAGGAAGAAAAGAATGTGTTAACCATGTTGAAACATCTTATTTTAACAACAAAAGCAAAGTTAAATGTAGAAGGTAGATTAAAATGCAATGTTTTGAATAATCTAAATCTTTGCATTTTACTTCAGCAGGTGAGATCATTTTAGCAGAGAATATATCAATTTTGTGGTTCATTGTAAGTGTGAGAACAGTTGCAAAATGGAATTTCTGTCATTTGAAATAGAGGATACTGAAGCAAGTAGTACCATAACCAAAATTCGAGAGTAGAAATAGAGGGGTATGTATTAATAACTAAGCACAGAAATAAAAATAGGATTAGTTGCTAAAAAATTGTTCCTGTCAGGTTTACCATATATGTTAGGGGGATTGCTAGTAACACCTATGATCAGTAAGCTAAAAAAGGGAGGATAAATCTTACAACCAAGGTAACAGATGGTCCACGATCAGTAAAAAGAAATTCAACAAAATTTTCAGCATATGTGAATCAATGTCTGAAATGCTACAAAGTTGGCCTGATATTGTAAATTTGAAAATGCACTGGTGAAAATTGGCAAACTTTATGAAACTAATTTATTATCCCAGGTAATGAAGTGGAATGTTAATACAATTAATGAGCTGTAAAGGAGGTCTAATTCAATATACAGGAAGACATGATGAATTAAAGAGCACAAAGAAATTGCTGGGCAACTGTAGGTCACCAATCATGTTTTGATGCATTTATTGTCATTGCCAATAGAAAATCTAATATGAAATGTAAAGAAAATTATATTTGTAACACAATGTTTTTGATAACTTCTAGTGATAGTTAGCATACAGTCAATTATTAACTCCCATTTCAAAATGCCAGCAATCTGTCATTCCTCAGAGCAAGTTTGCAGAATGTTATCACGTATTCCATACTCTGAAATTGAATTTCACGTTATTTCAATGTGTGAAAAATCTTAGTTATGTGAACACAGATATTGCCAATTGTTCCTTTTTTAATTTTTTTGCAAGTGACAGAGATAATTTTATCTATAGTCTGTCACCATAAAAAAATAATTAATAAGTAATTAAATGATGTAATGAAAACAAAGCAAGAACAACATAGTTTATAAACTTCCCTCATCTCATAATCACTCCTTTTCATCATAGGACTGGAGAGATGAAGACATACTCTCATTCAGTGATTACAAAAAAAGGCATGAACTTCTGTAGCAGATATATAGAGTATTAGATATGCACATCAGATAAAGTAGCCTTTCCTATTTTGAACTGAATGTAGTAATTTCTTTGGTCTGCATTCACATGCAGGTCTAAGTATTCTATTTCTGGGGAGCTAAATAATCTCTAAGAAGCAGTTTTGAGAAATCTTATATATATATTAAGTGACTGGCTTGGTGGAATTCAAATTATCTGAACACCACTTTAGTCCCATATTGGTTTTTAATTCCCTTCCACACCTTTTTGAACATAAGCATGGAATACATCAATAGTCGTAGAGTTTGTTAAATACTATTAAATACGGGTGATAATTATTCAATAAAAATGAATTAAAATAGTTACAGAGAATTGTTACTGTTTGGGATTGTAGGACACTTTTAATCTATGGCTGATATAATCTCAAAATAGTCAAAAGGCAGACCAGAAAAGAGGAGTTTGCCCACTTGTGTAAATATCTAAGACACATCAAGTGAGAGACTGAAGCAGAATTGAGAAATAAATCAACTTATATAAGTTCTTTTTGGAAGAAAATATCTGTCTGTTCTTCATTAGCCCTACATAAAAACACAGAAGCAGGAAAGCACTCAACAAAATAGGAGAAAAGAACCTAAAGCTTCACAAAGCCATTAACCCTTTTACCTTCCTTAATTCATTTTGAATTCAACCTCCAGTTGTCAAGCTATTTCCCTTTACAGAGAGATGCTTAGGGAAATAAATTCAAATCAATTAATAGGTTTGATTTATGGAGGACTAGTTAAACACCATTAGCTCTCAGTGTAGACATTCAAAATCAGAACTGAAGTAAAATAAAGGGGTTCTAATTCACCTGGAAAAGAAGTGAGTTAAATTGAATAAAGGATACTTTCCTTGGGAAGAAGAGAGTCACAATAAATTGTTTAATGTAATCTAATGAATCCATTTATAATGTGTAATTTTGTTTAATTTGTATGAGCTTTCTTGATTGTCTTCATAGACTCAGACAATGAGGGCTAATCTGCATGGATCATTTATTAGAATATTTTATGAACTTCAGTGTGTTTACTTCCATCTAAGAATGGAATTATATCACGGGCTTCCTAATTAAAAGCAACACTTCAAAACATTAATTACAATGATTAGGAGTAGTAATAAGCAGTGCCAGAATCTCTCCACACATAGAAACAGTTAAATTATATGATCTGAGGGAGAGAAATACCAGACTCAATGAAATAAAAAAAAAATCTGAGAAATGGTAGTTTCTTCTTTACATTTTTTCCCCCTGATTTTGTTGCCCTGCCTTTTAGCAGATAAATTACACTTGCATATTTTATGTGGAGGAAGAAAAACACCAACCCTCAAAAAAAAATAAGCGTATTCCAAGGCCGCAAAATAATAGAGAGTATTTTCAGGAAGTGTCTTTCTTCTGAGACCTTAAATTGTTGTCAGGCATGCATATTATTTAAAGTGACTTTTGGGTTTGCATAAGCAATTGCTGTTCAATCAGTATGAAATCTTCATCAGTATGAAATCATTTACCTGTTGACAAAGATGAAGACATATTTTTTATTTCCACTACTATTTCTAATAATATGATGTAAAAATCATATTGAAATCTTCAGTATTTATTTTTACACATCAAGCCACATTGTGTAGCTCATATTGTCCTTTGCTGAAATAGGATGCAATTTGGTCACGAATTTTTATTGGTAATTATTTTATGTAGTGTATTTTTATTACTATTTTAGGTTTATTCTAGAATAATAATCAACATATTGACAAGATAATAAACTTCAATTTTCTCTTTAGTTTGGTTTTCCATCAGGATCTACTTCTGTATATATTTGATAGAAAATTCTAATAAAAATTGAGAGATTCTTCCCTCAAAAATACTGTTTACTGTCATAGATTAAAAATTACAACTCCTCATTTCTCCATAAGGAAGGAAAGATGTTTAAAAGTTTCAGATTGTAGGAATTAAAACAGCAGGTAAGAAAATAACATCTTATATATTGTCCAAATGACCCGTGGGTGATGGGAAAGTACAATTTCCCTCTTCCACCATAAAACCACTTTTATTTCAGTTGCTGCAGTTTGGAAGTCACTTTTATTTAATGAAATCATATTATTGCCTGGTGTTTTCCCTGAGTGTTAGAAAATCCAGTAATATACTAGAATAGCCATTAACAAAATAGTCTAGATGTCAACAAATAATACTGCTTTTGTTCATACGCATAACAGATTCTAGAGAACTTGTTAAGTCTCCTTGTTTTAGAGAACTTACTAGATTTTGTACAAGCCAGAATGACAGAACTTTACAATAGGCAATGTAAAAACAATGGGAAGATCCTTCTATAGCACTAACATACTTAGAAAAAGAATTAGAGAACTGGGCTAGACTTTCTCCATTTCTTAAACAACAAAAATAAAAGCGCTTAGGGTTTTTTTGGCATTGAGTGGAAGAAACACAGTGGCCAGACTGGGAACTTAAAAGGGCTAACTCTCATCACAAAACACAGGTAACTATTTTGTGAAGTAATTGGAGACTGTAAATAGAGACTGAACCACATATGCAATTTCTGAAAATTTTTGTGATTCCTTTTAAGAGAAAAAATGCTGTTTAAGGAACTAAAAATCAGCACAAACAATACAAGTGGAATTCAAATTGTATGTATCTGGCTGGTAAAATAGCAATAATTTTTTTCTTCCTATCTTATAGGAATGAAAAAAATGGTGAAAAAAATATTTCTTACGAGACGTGTGTCTGTAGGTTTTTCAAAGTAATCATATAAAAACTTTAAATATATACCATATTTACATCACTAAAACTGCATAACCAACATAATTACATCTGTTATACCTAGACTGTTTTCTGTATTGTCATCTGAAGATGCAATGAATTGAAACACATCCTGTTGGCCTGATGTTTCATTTTATGAAAGCATGAACATTATGAGCTAATAGTAAAAGTTTGAATGAATGCTTGAAATTTCAGGCATCGTTTTTGTTTACGGTATTCAATAATTTGGCTTTATTAGCATACCTGCCCAGCATGATTGCTTCTTTCATGAGATGACTTGGTCAGTTGATGACCAAGATTGTTGCTTTCCTTCTCCTTCACAAGGCCGTTGACACAGCCTCCCCTTTATACCCAAACTGGGGAGATATGATCTAGATAAGTGGATTTATCCTACTAATTATCAATCCCTTTTAGAGATGTAGTTAATTTATGTTTGGGATTTTCTATTTGGGTTTTGGGGTGTCTTGTTGCTGCTGTTGTTGTTTGTTTTTTTTAATAAACAGTCAATATATTCCTGCATTAGTAAATAGTTTTTGGACAAATTGGACCAGAAAACCTGATCTGAAAACCTTTGCCATGATGTAGTAGAAAATCACTGTCCTTACAGAAGCTGATCATGTCCAATCACATAAACAGAAAAATGGTGAAACTAATCTGTGACTTCTACATTGGCCATGTACAAATTGGCCATTTAAATTCTAACTCCTCGTTGGGCCATATGTCTTGGCCACGTATCCATTGTGTTCAGCCTCTGGTTTTCTGAAACAATTCAAGTGGAGATTAGGGGAAGCTTTCTATGTATAGTACAATGTCCAGTATTGTAGAGATGTGATCACTCTTGACTCCTATCTCATAAAAGGAATATGGGTTATTCCCCTCAATGTGATTGAGATGAAGGGTGGAAATGGGGAGGAGTGACTGAATAAAAACTATAGCAGCTGAAAAAGAAATGGTGTTTTGTACAAGATGGTTTATTCCAGCTTCCTGAAGGTTGTTTTGAATGCTAGAGAAAACAAAATATTCAGGTCTGTGCCAACCCTTCTTCTTCCAAATTGGACTGATTGGGTTATACTAGAGCAGAAGACAACAGGTAGAGCACCAGGTAGCCCAGGGGTTAGGCGATGAAAGACAAGAGAGGAGTTTATGGTTTGAACAGGTTTTTGGAGGTCCATAAAATGGTTATGGATCTATGTCTATTTTATGCTAATAGGTCATACTGAAGATCAAAATTCTTGATATAAGACACTTAGTCACACTTCTGATGTGCTAGAACATCTTTCTGTTTTCTGTGAACAATAAAGAAGTTTCTATGGGAAGGGTGGTGGTGGGGGGGGTGAATATTGATTTTCCATATGACTTTTGAACAGCAGTTCTCGTTGAGCTCTGTGATTCAAGAAATAAATTTATCCCTAGAGGAGCTTTACCAACAGTCATTGGTCCCTAACTACCTAGAGTTTCTAAATTAATAAATTATAATTTAGGGTGCCTTTGTTTTGTTGAGATAACGCAAATAAGGAAAAAGCAAGAAGAACGTGTCCTTAAAATGTGGTGTTGCTACAAACAATGGGTGGAACAGAGGACAGTATTACTGCATGTTACTGATATGTTCAGGATTCGTGGCTTCACTTTTAGTTTTGCCTACCGTATGAAGAAGTTTTTCTTTTTTGAAAAGATAAATACCTTGCGTATAGTTAGTAATTTGCAGAGCCAAAAAGCAAGATCAAGTAGTTTTCTCTCTCAAATAGCTTTTCACTTTGAAAAATGCTTTTTTTCTGTCTACTCTAGGCATTTAGGAAAATTCAGTCTTTTGCAACCAGTGAAATGATATGAGTGGGGCTAGGCATGTGTTTAAAGGGAGTTACTTTCTCCCTGTTTGTGGAATAAATTGTGAGTTGTGTCTGGCTGATACATAACTAGCTGTTTATAGAGATACACCTTATTATTTTCCACTATTCCTTGTGCAGGTGCTTATCTTCTTAGTTCACTGCTTCAAATAGTCATGGACTAAATTTACAACAATTATAAAACACAGTAGAATTAATGAAAATATACTACCTCCTTTCACTGCTCAACTAGTATATTTAATTATAGTGAAATATTTTACCAATTGCATTTTCACAATGTAAATATTCATAAATCTCCCAAATGCCATCAGATACCATACATAACACTCCATTTAATAAAAAATAGCTAAATAAAGAAAATATGCCATTTAACATATTAGGATATAATTAATGAGAGGAGTATCTGGGCCAATGAATAAATAAATACTGAATATGAGAAACAAGGAAATAAAGTTGGAAAGGTTTGATTCTCATTTCACCAAAGACGATAGAGAATTTTTGCAAGCAAAAGCAGAACTCACTGCTGCAGACTCTTCTCCACTTGCAATGTGACAGAATAGTAAAGGGGAAAAAAAATCCAAACCTAGCCCAGAAACAATTCAAGTTTCCTATCAAGTAGACTTTCATAAAGATGAGTGGCTGTAGGCTATCATGAAACAAAACAATTTACTGCTCTCAGATATTGGTAAGATTTTACATATTTCTCATTTTTTCTAAGCTAAAGTTGCTTCTGCTTTCTTTCTGTTTTTAAAAGATAGATGTTAAATTTTTATTTAAAAGTTTGATTTCTGAAAGTGTATTTAGCACTCAGTTAAATAATAATT
>VYZM01020104.1:21920-37589 GCA_013398915.1 Dromas ardeola | reverse complement strand
GGACATGTAGGTTTCACAGAAGCTGCTGTCTATATTAATTTCTGAAAACAACAACAACAGTACAAACATATACTTCTTAATCACTGCATGGTTTTGTTCATAGAATTCAGGGCATTTTATTCACAGACCTCATTCTTTTAGTTAGAAACTGAATTTAAGCTCTGAATCTTTGCCTTCTGAGTGTTAGAGTGGCAAAATTCTGTTCTGCTTACTCCACCAAAAATGATGCGCATTATAGTGAACCAGATTAATGTGCTTTCTATTAAATGTTAATAATTCAGTGAAAACCTATGTTATTTTAACAATACAAATTCTGGATCAATATTAGAATTTTTCTCTATGATGGATGACATAATTAGTCTTTTTTTTTTTTTTTATCTTTCTTAAAGCAATTATTTTTCCTCTGTTCTGGTCATTACTTTTCAAAACTAAACTTAGAATTTTAGAGATGATTGTACAAATGTCTCTAAAGCCTTGTTCCTTGACAAAAAGTTTCAATTAAATGGGAAAGCATTGTAAAAAAATGCATAAAATCCTGCTTTAAAAGAATGTGAAGGGAAAAAAAAAATAAAAAAAAATTCATTGGAAAATCACACTTTGTAGGTTTACAATAAAAATGCAGTCTTTAATTTTGCAGAAAAATATATATACAGTTGAAATTTCCAAATTAAAGTTATACAAAAAGTTTGACTTTAACTAATCAGAACACCGATATATTGAAATAATTTAATTTTCTCTATTTTTCCCTGTACCTCACTGATAACATTTATGTAGTGAGTTTTTCTTTTGTATTTTATATAATACTTTATATTTTAGTCAAGTGCATCAATATTTCATTCTATCTCTGTCAGAATAAAACAATTGAAATATGGGTACATTAGTGAGTACCATAGAAATCTTTGGAACATATTATTTTTTGTCCTTATCTGACTTCAGTACAGAGGCTTTTGGTTCACTCTGTTTGTAATACACAAATGTTTGTGCTTTTTAATTTTTTTTTTTCAAAATGCATGTGTTAAATATTGGGAAAGTATCTTATCTTGTAGATTGTGTTAGTTTCTCTCACATTTTCATTTAAGGACTAAGACTACACTAGTATTTTTGACAAATACGATTTGGTCTATTTATAGTTTATTTATTTATGAAGTACCATGCTTACCTATGGTACAACAGAAGTAATTAGCAGTATATAATCAGTCATAGAGGAAAGCTGAAACAGTGGATGTTATTTGAATTCTAAGCGGTCTTGATTTGCCAACCTGGTTCATAATTTCCCTTCTAATGATTAATAATACCTTACCTTTTTACATGCAGTTGTCATAAAAGGGTATCTCAAAACACTTTACATAAGACACAGACAACTGTTGCACTGCTTTACCAGGATCTTGAGGTTTATTATATACATGCAGTGTATAAAAAAAATGGTGAAAATTAAAAAGGGAAAGAAGAATGGATGAACAATATAACTGTCTCAAAAGTTGAAATGGCATTTTGGTTTATTTCAAATAATGGCAAGGTGTACAGCAGTAGTTAATGGCACCTGCTGGGCAGAGTGAGCAAGTGACTGGGTAGGGGCTTAGGTGCCAACAGGGGTGAACTCACCACTTTTTTTAACTGTCATAATATAATAAAACATAATTTGAAAAGGAAAGGAATAAAGTTCATTGCACTCTTGGGAAATGCAAAGTTCTTTTGACCAAAGTCCATCAGGTCACATGAAGTCATTTGAAAATCAAGTATCACTGATTTAAGCTGAAAAAAAAATGTTGTGGAAAGGGCTATTTTGCAGAGATTCTATAATTTGCATATGAATCTTTCTACTGCTTGAAGACATGGATTTTGTCATGTACTCTATCTATCTTCAAAACCCGTCTGCTTTAATAGAATCAAACAGTTGTGAATTATTTAGATGATGGATTTGTCCCCCTTCTTCACTTTATAACTTTCTTGAACGTATTTAGCATTCAAAAATTATTCTCTTTTTGGCTGTCAGCATTTAGGTCTTGATCTTAGACGACCTACTTGTGTACTTATTATCACTACTGAAAGTAGTCTAAGGAGTAATCTTGTTTAAGTATTCAGCATTGTACAAATAAAATATTATGTACAAGTCTTATGACCTGATTGTAAGAATGTGGAAAGAGAGAAGAGTTCCCAAAGGAGGACAATATAAATAACCGAGAGTTTGGGAAATAACCCTTATCTTCAGAGGCTTGTATTGCTGAGTCCTGGGAGGGAACACTGGATCATGAACTCTTAGTCCTCCACTGCAACAGAAAATCAAAACTATAGAGAAAAAATCAAAAATACAGAAAGACCCCATTTTAAAACTTGTTCTGTTTTGCCTCAGTCTTCCCTTCAGAGGGTTGTTCTGGGAATTTACAAATCTTGTAGTGGCTAGAAAGTTTGTTCTGGTTTCCATCTTCAAAGTACACAAGGCTGATTAGATCCATTTTTTTTCTTGCCCTAATTCTCCTGTGAGGTTAAAGAGTTCATCTCGGTCTCTTGACTACGCCCTTACACAGGAAAAGCTTTTTGATATATCTTGCTTTTTGATCTTGGCATCTTTATAGTACCTATGGTTGGAAATTTAAGTTTGAAAAATTTGTTGTCAAAATCAGATTCAGTATCTTAGTTAGAGAGGTGATTCAATTACAAAACAACTCACTAAAAGAGGTGGCGGAATCCCTGGTCTTTACCAAAATGGAGTTTCTTCCAAAAAGATACACTTTGAAGCAGTTTTTTAGAGAAGATGTTTGCTGCCTTTGTGTAGGAGAGATGAGGCTGTCCCTGTTCTATATTGGCCTCAGGAGTTCTGAGTGTATGTACAGGGTGTGGCTGGGGTGGAGTTTATATTCTTTACAACAACCCACATGGTGTGTTGTTTTGGATTTGTGACTGAAATGGTGTTGAAAACACACCAATGTTTTGCCTGTTGCTGAGCAGTGCTTGTACATCATCAAGGTTTTTCCTTTTTGTTTAGCCTTTTTCCCGACTCTGCACTTTCCTCCCCCCAGCAGGCAGGCCAGGGGTGTGCAAAAAGTTGAGAGGGGATGGAAGAAGCTGACGCTAACTGACCAAGGGAAAATTCCATACCATATGAAATCATGCTCAGTAATAAAAGCTCAGGGAAAGGAGGAGAAATGGGCATGTTTGGGATTATGGCATTTGTCTTTCCAAGTAACTATTATGTGTGCTGAGGCCCTTCTTTCCAGGAAGCAGCTAAACATTTGCTGGCTGATAGGAAATAGTGAATAAATTCCTTTTTTCCTTTGCTCACGTGCACAGCTTTGTTTCACCTGGTAAATTGTCTTTACCTTGACTCATGAATTTTCTTCCTTTTGCTCTTTCAGTTCTCTCCCTAGCTTTGTTTAATCTCTTAAACTGTCTTTACTTTGACTCATGAGTTTTCTTGCTTTTGCTCTTTCAATTCTCTCCCCCATCCTCCTGGGGAGAGGGAGCAAGCGACTGGGTAGGGGCTTAGGTGCTGACCAGGCTCGACTCACCATGCTATCTTCTTACAATCTACATTTTGAGGTCTGCGCAGTTTATAAGACTGCAATACTAGCATTTCTAGCACAGCTATAAAACATATTTATACTAAAAACTCTCCTCACCTTTCCAGAGCAAATAAAAAATCTCCATAGTTTGAATAAGCTTAGTCAAGCTCTTGTAATAAGAGGATGAAGATGTAGTTTATATATCACTGAGTGGATAATATCAAAAGGAAAGGAAAAATAAATAACAGTTTAGATGGAAAGGCAATTGGACCAGAAGAAGAGATCAGAAACAATACCAGGAGACTTTTTGGAGAGGTTCATAGAACTTCATCAGAATCTGATATGGAAAGACTGGATTTTTTTATTAATTTTCTCCTTATTAGAGTTATTTTTTGGAATTATGTAGAATGATCAAAAACTAAATACAGTCTTTATATTGTTTTTTTATTATTATTTATAGAATTCAAGTTAAAAATTAAAAGTTCTTAATCACATCTTTGAAGGTCATTTAAAGAGGATTATTTGAAGGGTCCTTCCAGAGGTTCCTTCCAGCTGTGACCATTCTGTGATTCTGTGAAAAGTCACCAAGCACATGAAAATGCAAGTAAAGGAAAGGAAGAGCAGCACCTAGAAAATTCAGTAATAGAACAAAGGAGAAGTAATGCTGTAAAGGCTGAGGACAAAGTGACAGCAGTATTTGCAGAATTAGAGCTGCCTTTGTGCCAGCATGCCTGATATATGTTTCAATAGTACTCTGATGTAGGTTCACTGGCATGATATATACCACAGTTTGGAAATGTCAAATTTAAAAACTTGAATCCAAACAAAAAGCAATGTGATTTGTACTTAAAGTTACATATGGGTGATTTTGAAAAACCCACATTTTGTCTAATGATCACAGTGCCTGCAGAGCTGATCAAACCAAGCCTTTCTTAAATGCCTCTCAGACTCTCCCATCCCCTTACCTGTGATTTGTTTTCCCCTTTAGCATCCTGTACAACTTCACAAGAACTTGCTTGTAACATATTTTTCCCTCTCATATCCTTTTGTCTTCGTTTTTATTCACATGATCTCAATACAGGTGGCCCTCCTTTCCTTTTTTCACCTTCTTCTTTGCTTTTTGTGCTTAAACACACAATATCTCTTTGTTAGGCGACACTTTCACTGCTAAATCCTTTCTGAAAAATCACTTCAGTTGCAACATACAGAATATTAATATTGGCTTTAAAACTGTCCACTGCATTTCTTCCCTAGAGTTCTCGGTGTGTCCTCCTGACATCCTTCTTTATCTCTAAGATTTTAGTTCCTTTGGGGTACAGATTGCCATTGCTCATTCTGTACAGCTGGTAATGCTTTACAATTAAGGAGTAATATTAGAGTCTGAGGTCTGGTTTCCATTTTCATGCAAGACACACCATTGAGACAAGAGAATATATGTATTAGTATGAGGACAGGAATTAGTGTTCTCATTTGCAATTGGCTAATGGCATTATAGAGTGATTTGTAAACCTGATTATACCTAGTGATTGATAATGGTTAATTTACTTCGAAGAGCACAGTGCCAAGACTAAAAGAAGAATCAGCCAACAAAAACATCGCTTCATCATGTAGATAACTCACATCCACTTTTTTTTTTTCACTTTCAGCTATATTAAAATATTTAAAAAATAAAGTCCTTGAACAAAGAACATCGTGGTGGCTGATTCAAGGTTCTATTTAGCTGAAAATTATTCATATCCAATAGAAATGACATTTTAGTTTTCGACTGCCAAAGTGAACTTTATTAGTATGTCATTAATCATTGTCTTGGAGGTGACACCTGAGGAAAATGATTTAGTGGAGATTAGAGCACTCAAATGTAACACTGAAAATATCACATTTATTTCCAGCATCAATCAGTCAATGAAAAACATATTAACAAAAAATGACATTTATGTACATTTAAATCTGCTCATAACAAAATGCACTGCTTTTTATTCAGGAACATTTTCTATTTTTTTCACACTTTATGTTGAGTTTATAGTTTAAATAAAAACTTACTGTTATCAATGTATTCAATTTAAAATCTGTGCAATAAAACACATTTGAAAGAAGATAGAAATTGGAAAGTTGTGCCAGAGAGAACCATTGGCTGGAAAAACAAGCATTTCAAAAAGAAATCTCCACCTCTCATGTAGCCTACAGGCATTGCCACATAGCCAATATTTAACTCCAAAAGTTTGAAATTCTGTTCACTTTCTTAGACTTTGCAGACATTGTAATAATAATAAAATAACCAGTCAACCAACCAACAATTTTTATTTTGTGATGAAAAAGACATCCTTTAGAAAATCTCCCATGAAAGAGCTGGCATCCAAGTAAGGGCATATTAATTCTTATCTTTCAAAGAGCAATAACTTTTGTATAGCTTATGTAAGTCACGTGGCATGGAAGAAACAATAAAATTGCTTTCTTTCTCTCCTTTACTCTGTTAACACTTGCCTATATCTCACCTTTACCAGAATCAGGGTGCCATAATCTTGTGGTTTCTAACTTAACTTCTTTCCCCTAATTTTCCCTGGGGATTCATTGTTAAAACTGAAGAAAGCAGAAAATCACTCTTTCCTAAAGGAGGTGTTATACTTCACTTTTTCGAGGACACGAAAATCATCTGTTTCCTACCCTTTAGGTTTTTTAGCATGAAACACTATCCTGATACAAAAACCCAATTGTTGTTACTACGAAACAAAATATTAAGTCCCTGAAAATTAAAATCAAGCATGCTTGGTTTATGCATTTACAGTTTTACAAATAAAACTATAAGTATTCAACACTAAATTTTTCTTTATTTTGAAGATTATTTTTCTTTTTCATATTAATGTTATTATCTGATTCTTAGTGGAAAAGTTAAAAAAAAAAATCTCAGTATGTTGTACTTTATTCTGAAAATTGATTACCTTCTCCATTCTCCCCTCGTGCACTAAGGTAGTGGGTAGAAACAATTTCTTGTCAATGTCAGACAAGCATCTCTATAAATAACTGTATATTCTAAATGTTACAGAAGTGCATACTATTCCATAGTTATTATGACACAAACATGATTTAAAGTCTGTGTGTATTATGTATGTATGCAATACAACTAAGCATATTAAGAGGACACAGTAATAAATAGAGAACTTTAAATATATGCTGTTTCAGAGAGAAACCAAATGGTCATTTTCAAAATGGGTGACTACTACGGAATCTGCAAATAAATATGGTTTGGACCTTAGCATGCGGAGGCAGTTCAAGAAAGTGAGAATGAATTGGTATCTATGACATCGATTTAGAAGGTACAGCTGAAAAATAATAGTATCCATCTAGTTTCTCTAGTCAATAAAACATGAACTCCTTGGAGCTCCCTGGAGTCGAGGTATATTTGCTTTGCTAAACTTAACAGTGAGAATTGTGATCACACATCAGCAATCCACAACAGAAAGGAGTTTGAATAGCTATAGCTACAAATCAAAAATTTATTTGAGAAACAGACATTTTTCCTTCCTAAAGATAGATCCTTATCATCCCCAACCCTGCTTTTCCTGATGCTGGCAGCAGCGGCGCTGTAAGAAATAAACGTTTGTGCCTCAATGAGGGCTCTGGGGAGTATGAGATGCCTAGCTGAAAGACAATGAGAGAAAGTACTGGAAACTATAAAGGAAAATGAGTTATTTCATATCTGATCTAAAGCAAATACTTCCTAAATGTACTTTTCATTCCTGGCTTTAAAAGCATGTGTTTCCTGTGCACAGACACCTCATCACTGACAACTCAGCCGATGTTTCAGGATCAGATGAGGGCAGGGTGCTCTTTGGAGAGCAGCAGCAGAGCTCGATTTAGTTGTTTGTTTTTTCAGCCAGACATAGTCTTCCCTTATTGCTGAACTATGTAGTCCGTCACCAGTCTAGAAAAGGCACAAGTGCTGACAAAAGTATTGCCCGTTCCTTAGATGACACTGGAGTCTTTCCAAGAGCTCCAAAGAGGCCATCTTGAATAAATGATCTTCACTGTTCTGTGCCTCACTGTCCTCTTTGGCTATATGAGAACTATAAAGTTTGTACAGCAGAATGCTTTTAAATAAAGGTGCTTTATGAACATGTAGTAGAGCTCAGAATGATATAAACTGAGAAGAAAGCACAGCAAACATAATATTTCTCCAAAGGTATGTGATGAGTGGTAACAGCAAGCCTCTGTGGGACTACTGCTTGAATCTTTATAGTGGTGCAGAATGATTATAAAAAACCCCACCACAAACAAAACGAAGCAAACAAAACAGGACATGAAGGACGAGAAGGACATGGACCTGTTGGAACGGGTCCAGCGGAGGGCCACTAAGATGATCAGAGGGCTGGAGCACCTACGCTTATGAGGACAGGCTGAGAGAGTTGGGGTTGTTCAGCCTGGAGAAGAGAAGGCTCCGAGGAGACCTTATTGCCGCCTTCCCATACTTAAAGGGGGCCTACAGGAAAGATGGGTAGGGACTGTTTATGAGGGAGTGTAACAATAGGATGAGGGGTAATGGTTTTAAACTGAAAGAGGGGAGATTTAGATTGGATATGCGGAGGAAATTCTTTACTGTGAGGTTGGTGAGGCACTGGAACAGGTTGCCCAGAGAAGTTGTGGATGCCCCATCCCTGGAAGTGTTCAAGGCCAGGCTGGATGGGGCTTTGAGCAGCCTGGTCTAGTGGGAGGTGTCCCTGGCCATGGCAGGGGGGTTGGAACTAGATGATCTTTAATGTCCCTTCCAACCTGAACCATACTATGATTCTATGATTCTAAACCCACAATCCACTGTATTTTAGTCAACATGAGAATACAGTCATACAGAAAAGAGCATGTGCTACTAGAACCCAGAATCAACCCCCAACCAGATGAAATGAATCAAGGATATCTCAAGGTAGTACACGTATTAATATTTAACAGAACCTATTTTGCTTGAGATAAAGGTCAGGAATTCACTTACAGTACCATTATCGCAAATGTGAAATCTAGCATGGATGGAGACTCAAACTGTGGCTGGCTGCTATAGGTTGCTACAGCAACCTGTAAAGGTTGAAAATGAGGTTCAATGAAGTCAAAAGTCAGGAAGCTGAAGTCAGAGCAGACTGTTCATTTTTTGTTATTCTACCAGACTGGTATATTCCTAATATTTTAAACACAGTCAAACTAAATGTGTTTCATCTGTCTGTGTGTGATTTTGCTACAGGAATATTAACTTTTTAATAATAAAAATACATTAAAAATGTATTTTGTTGTACTACAAGCTGAGGTAACTTTTTTCTAACTGTTTATTAATATATTAGTGAAGCCATAATGAACAGGTTGCATGGACCGTAACTATAAAATTAGCTTTTGAGTGAATATTAAAGTTGAATACTGGTATGCAAAGCAGAGAATATTTTTCCTCTAGGGCCTATGAAGTTTTTTATATTTGAAAAATAAAGTAGTTTCCCTACTTATCTGTGAATGAAGATGTGCTTCAGTATGGAGAGAAGTGACTTTTATAGGTGTTCTTGGCTGGCAGGAGGTCTCTTCTAGGCTTAATAAAAAATATGTATTGTGAAAATATTTCTTACAATTTCACACATTTGATAACATTCTCTGGGAGATAAACTTGTTTGATCAAGTTAACCCAAATTCCTTATAAATGTAGACTGTTACGTCACTAAATAATGATGATCACTGTGTGTGCTTTTTTTCTGACTACATGTAATAATTACATTTACAAAAGCATTTCAGAAGTTCCCAAAACACACTTATTTTCTAAGAATGTTGTCTGAGGAAAAAGAATTGTCCTAACACAATGTTGATAATTAAAAGAACCAGTTACTCCACTGATAGTAAATACTCTAAGTAGAGCGAGCGTAGTGAAGGCATGGTAAAATGGCTTATAGTTTCTTCTTTTCTTCTGGAGTTTCCCAGTGCAGATTCTGTCTCCTTGCTATTTCAGTTCTCAATAACTGTAAACTGAAGCTTAAGTCTGCAGGTTTAGACCAGTAGAATCACAGAGGCCTTAAAAGAGTGGAAGTAGATTCAGAATTTGTCCCACAGATCATCCCTTTATATTATACACTAAGGAGTACAAGTCAGAGTTTGGAAACAAATATGAGTGTCTAAAAGTATTTTTTTTGTCCAGTGTGGGTTATTTGATTTCAATGGCTATAACTTCCTGTTACTCACCATTTGATTAGTCCTCCTGCTATCTTCTTAGAGGGGATAAAAAAAGAGAAAAGGATCATATCATTGCAAGCCAGGGACAAATTGAATGAGGGTTTTACAGAAACTAATTTCTTTACTGGACTTTGCACTTTTCATTTCATTTTTTAAACATGTTAACCTCCACCAAGTTTTTTAAACTAGGGCATTTTTTCTCTAGAGTAAGCAAACTAATAGAGTAGATTGAGCAATAGCATAAAAGAACACCTGTGCAGTAATGAGATAACAGAAGATTTCCGAAATTAATATAGAAATGGAACATATTGCCTAACTAACCTCTTTACCTTTTTGAAAAAGATAAGAAATTATGACAATGGTAGCTGAGATGAAAGCGTTTACAAAGATTTTCTTAATCTTTTTGTAAATTATAGGAACATATTTTGTTTTGCTTTGGTAGTCAGAGCGAAAGAGCTCAAGGGATAAAAAGCTGATCTGAAAAATATATAAAGATGTTTTTGGTATCAATGGGAAGTTGCACTGTTCATTGCCTATGATCAAAGCAGTGAGTTGTATATAGATGGAAAGAATATACCAAACACATGATATAAAATCACTGCTCAAACCCTCTAGGTACGTATAAATTTCTTGGCAGAAAAACCAGTTAACAACATGTTGAATTTTATGATGATTCAGAACTTTGAAAAAGTAGTTAATGAAGACTGCATGCATCAAAAGGGGTTCAGGTAGATAAGACTCAACTTTATAATTGGCTTCACACATGGCAAGTGAAATCTAACATTGAAGAACTTAAGGTATCACACATACAGTTTCAAGAATATAGTAAGTAGAAATTGAAACAGGAGGTTTTGAAAAGTGTCTATAAATTAAAATGGATGGCAAAGACTAAGCCTAAAAAGTGTACAAAATACTGGGCTGGAGCTGATGTGGAACATGCTTGCATACAGTAGTAGTGAAAACCCTGCCATTTTTCTAATACAGTGAAAGTGCTTATTGGAGAAGAAAGGAAAATACCAGGTCCAGTGCTGCAGCATAAAATTCATGCAATTTGTCAGTACATAGATTCAGTTCAGAACAAGTACACGATATTGGTCTGAATTTCAGGAGTCTAGTATGAAACTTCACCTTGAAGATGGTAAGGGCATTTGAGGATCTCAACACTGATGTTCTGTTTAAAAACAGCAATATGAAACCAAAACAGGCAGGCTGCTACGTAATCGTGCTTTCTTCATTTCATTCGAAGGCCATGCAGAACTGGAAGATTCCCAGCTATGGTGTCACATTATCACACTTTGCTAGTTGTGTTCCCACCTGTCAGAAAAAAACCTATGAGGCCACCCTCGCCAAAGATTCCTTGGTTGTCATAAAAATTTTGGATTTTATCAAGGGTAAATGGCTGTTCATTTTGTGAATATTTCTGAAGAAGGATCTGTTTTTAAATTCTCAGGTTTAGAGAAGAAATGAACTCCCTGTAGTAATTCATACATCAAATGTGACAGATTCATCATGGATGTACATATTCACTGCTTTTTCCTGTTTCCTTTGTTGCCTTCTAGAGAACTTAATTGCAGAAGTTGAATCATAGGGAACTGTTTATCTTCTAAATTTGCTGAACATTTAAAATACATTCCCACGGCATACTGACTAATGAATTAAAGGCTTTATAATTAAATTAATAAACTAATTAAACCTTTATACGTTATATGCATCTGCACCATTACCGTATTTATTATATTGATTTTTCTGTATGTCAGTGAAAGCTTTGTTATGTGTGTTTATGAAACATTTTTAAGTCACTTTAAAACATTAAAAATTGTTATTTGCACACTCCCAAAGTCTGCGCACTAATTAATTCCTAAAATTAATTATGTGTAATAAATTTAAGATTTCCACAAAAAAAAGTAACGTTCCCATAGGAAGAGTTTATTGAGATTAAATTATAGTGTGTTCTGTTTGTTGAATGTAGAGCATCAGTACCAAGAGCAGTGGAGCTTTCACGTTTAACATTTCTGTAATGTCATTACATTGGAAATGGAATGGGGAAGTGTTGCAACACCGTTTGAGACCTTCTTAATTCAGAGGAAAGCAAAGATGGTACACGACTATATTACCGGAGCTGTACCACATCAACAGTAAATGAAATAATGTCAAGATAGGAACAAACCCCCAAACTTTCTCGATAGTCTCCCTTGTCTGCATGTAAAAAGGTTATTTATAACTGAAATCTGGAATTGTTTTGAGTTCACACACAGAACAGTAAAGCATAACTTCTTTCTGAAGGAAAGCATGGAGCTCTGGACCTTGCACTACAGGCAGCTGCTGCAGTTTGGGACTATAAAGGCATTATTTTCCTAGAAAGAGATCTTAAGAGAGTACAGTCTATCCAGTGGTATTTTAATTAAAGCAAAAAGGATGAAGGTGTAGAAGCATTAGGCTGGTCTTTCTGTTTGAAAAATAAAAAATTGTATTATATTAACCAGGCTATTTAAGCAAATTTTCAGTCTTAGTAGGTTCAAATGAAAATTACAAAATCGGTTAAATCTAAAAATGGTGGCAATGCAAGAAGATCCTTCTGGCTTCTGCAACACTCTCACCAAAAATACTGCATCACCACCAGGGTATCTGGAATTCTAATCAAAGATTTCAAAGAGAAGGTAATGAATATTACTCTTTAGGAAAACTGCAGATATCCTATTTCTGGACACTTGCTGGCTGGGCTAAGCAAATTTGCAATTGTTAATGAAGTGATTTGGAAGCACCATAGACTTTTTATAAACTAGGATGATTTCAAAATTACTTCAGTGAGGGAAACCATCTTCCATACGCCTGTGATCTTTTTGGTCAGTGCACAAAGCAAAATTATTATGTCAAATAGCCTTTGTGTGTGCATGCATGTATACATGCATATATGTATATATATAGATAGATAGATGTATGCGTATACGTGTGAAGTGTATATCTGTGCACTCACTTGTGTATATATATGTATATATCTATATATATTATATTTATATAAAGCTCTCATCTGTAACTACCCCTCACCTTGCCTGGTCCTCTAAAGATTTTGGAAGAAAGTCCCTGACATGCAGCTGGGTAGATTGCTACAGCTTCCTAACTGAAAGACTGAAAATGTAAAACTTCAGTATTGGTCAGCAGCAGTCAGAAAAGGAATAGCTCTGTGAGGCCTTGATCTTTATAATAAACAGACAAACACTGGCTTTAAGGCAGTCATAAAAGAACTCTACGTGCTGTAATACATGTTAAAGCTGAATACCAAGAGTCTATGTTATAATGGCTTTTTTTTTCTCTTGTGATCAAATGGATTGAGCAATGTGAGGCAGCAGAACACGAACCTCAGGGAGATCTGTGGCATCGCTAGGGTGAACACATAAATAGGGATGTAGTAGTTAGGGTTGGGTGAACCTTTTCTAAAAATTACCTATCTGCCTACAGAAAATAATAAGAATTTTGGTTTTATTTATTTTATCCTGTCATGTGAAAATTCTCAGTATAAATCAAAACTTGACACTGAAAACAAGAAAGACCTAAGAAAAATTTTTTGGGTTGATAATTTCCAGTTGGGAGTTTTTCATTAAAAAGACATCACTGGCAAAACTGATACGAGAGTTATTTGAAAAATAATCCCTCCCTGAATAAGAATGGATTAAGCCTTTTAATGGAACAGAAATGTCTTCTGGCTGAAAAGGGTAGATCTCTGTCTGAGCTCATCAGCACAAAATGGCTTACCAAGAAATTTAATCTTACTGTTATCAAACATTCAAGAGGCCTTAACAAAAAATGTAGTCTTAATATCAAGAAACATTCTTTACTTGTCTATTGATTTCCTGTCTTGTAAGCAGAGCTGATTGAATCGTGCATTTTCCATTGGCAAAATCATAAATAATTATAACTTTGTACCAAAAAAACCCTTATTTGTACCGAAATTAATATATTCTAATACATTTGAAAGTATTTATTTATAGATATATATAAAGACAATGTGTTGGACCAGTTAAAATGATTTTGCGTAAGTAATATAACTTTAAAATGTTACATTAACTTTAGTCTAAAAAATCCTTTTATATTTATAGTTCTTGACCATTTTTTTTCTGGACATTCCAATGTTTTTAAAAATCATAGTTCAGGTCAATCTCATCAATGTTTACAGAGGAAATAATTATTTGCTGTTATTTCTAGCCTAATTGAAGAATTAAATACATATATTTCTATACTTTGTATGAGGATGATTATTATGGCTAGTTTTTTTATTCCCAGCAAATCATTAGCTGTGGTCAGCAATATCCTGTCTTGAATGTACAGCACCGTTTCAATTTTAGTATAGCCGAAAGGAACTACACATTATTTCTGTAAACTACAAGGATTCTAAAGGGTTATTACACTAGCTGAACTTGATGTCATATTCTCCATCTGCTATGGCAGAAGCTTCATTCCAATGTGAATATTAAAGTCATTCTGAAAACAATTTTTGTAATTGTAAGAAACATTCAGAACATGAAAGGAAGATGGTGCAGTTTTTTGATGATGTGGTTGTGTGGTGAGTTGACCCCGGCTGGACACCAGGTGCCCACCAAAGCCACTATATCACTCCCCTCCTCATCTGGACAGGGGAGACAAAATATAATGAAAAGGTTGTGGGTCAAGATAAGGACAGGGACATCCCTCAGCAATTACCATCAGGGGCAAAACAGACTCAGCTTGGGGAAATTAAGTTAATCTACTGCCAATCAAATCAGAGTAGGGTAATGAGAAAATAAAACCAAATCTTAAAACACCTTCCCCCCACCCCTCCCTTTTTTCCAGATCAACTTCACTCCTGAATTTCTCTACCTCCTCCCCGCAAGTGGCACAGGGAATGGGGGTTGCCGTCAGTTCCTCACACGTTGTCTCTGCCACTCCCTCCTCCTCAGGGGGAGGACTCCTCACACTCTTCCCTTGCTCCAGCACTGCCAGATTGACCAGAAAATTTGCTGTGGACATGCCTAGGGCTTCAGCAGATTAGGTGGGTCAATAGCCAACCTTAGAAAACTCCAAACAAATATTAGTATTTTTCACAAGCGTCAACAAATTTTCCAGGGAAAAAAACAAAATGCATGGTAGTCACTATTATTTCAAATTTTATGTTATTTGTTTGATTTGCACAAATATGAATCAGGCAGTGTAACTTTGTTACTGAAAATATACAAGCAAAAGAGATAGACATTCATAATTCTAGTAGTGTAGAAAACTTTTGACATCAGCGTATGTTCATAAACATATTTATCCACCTCCTTTCATCTTCCAATGAAGTGCAGATTCTTGTGACTTTTGTGAAGAAGAGTTTCTTTCACCACCTTGGATTTCTCAAAGGAGTTGTCGTACCTGTCTCCACTGCCCTGCTCAGGCCATAATAAGTCTTATTCAATATTTTGTCAGCTACTCTTCAAAGTTTCAGGGGCAGATGCAAGATGTTCAGAGCACTGAGGAAAATATAAGCAACTGTAAGAGACGGATTGTAAATTCCCTGATGAGGGGCAGAAAGCCCTCCAAGCCTTCAATGGAATGCCTCAAACACTCCCAAGGAAATAAATAATGCAGGCCTGGCCTTCAAAGAACTGATAAGGCTAACACTTCTGGCACCTGAAAGTGTGGGAGAACTGTCTTGTGAAGACAGGATAGTTCTGCCACTTGTGTGGTGAGCTTGCTAGTTCTCAGTTCTCAAGGCCATCGTGTCCAATAACTGACCTTTGCTTCATTATCCGTGAAATGCATATGAAAGTGCACACCCCTGCATATGCTAATGAAGATTATAGAGATCATGCTAAACACGTATGACTATGGCACTTATCTCTCCACCCAAATCATGCTACATGTCACCTGGGAGAAGGGAGAAACCTGAGATGAGGCTGTCCTCAGCAAGGAGGGTGGACCATGCCAATTCAGCAAACATAAAAGGGGAAAATAAGTGCCCCTAGGGGGGAAC
>VYZM01020104.1:0-19548 GCA_013398915.1 Dromas ardeola | reverse complement strand
TCCTCCTCCTCTCCTCCTCCTCCTCCTCCTCCTTCTGTCACCTTGGTGTCTGCAGGACTGTTTCTCTCTTTTTTTCTCACTCCACTCTGTGTGACCAGTATTTTGGCCTTTCTAAAACACATTTTCCCAGAGGCACCACCAGCTCGGCTGAGGGGCTCAGCTGTGCCCTGTGGTGGGTCCATTTGAACCGGCTGGAACCGGCTGGAACCGGCTGTGTCCAGCACCGGGCAGCCCTGGCCTCTCCTCCCAGAGGCCGCCCCGCAGCCCCCACTGCGGTGCCTGGGCACCAACACCCTGTACAACCTCTGTACCTGCAACTCAGTGCACCAATACGGCCTTTTCACCTCTTTTTGTGCCTTTGCACTGTGTACATAGCTTGATGCCACACCAGAAGAAGACCTATATAGCTTAATGTAAAATTTTGCAGAGTGCGGTTCTTGCTGAGACGGTCAATTCGTAGATACACCCTGCAGACATTGTGAAAAGCTTCAAATTAAGGTAGGTATTCACAGCTTCTCAACAGGTACCTGAAACTGGAACTTCTGAAGATTCTCCATTGATAATACACTGTTTTAAATGACACTTTTAATTTTCAGATTTATTGTATGGCAAAACCAATAATCGCAGATTTATGAAAGGTTGTCTGTGAATAAATTTACTTATATTAGTAAGGGAGGCTTACATGCTGTCCTTTTTCACATTTTTCATTTGCAGGGCCTCAATAGCTGAAGTTTTATTTACAATCCTTTACTGAGAATTGAATTTTAGCATATTTCATCGTTTGTCTCTTTACAGGAGTCACTGGTGCACACATTGGGTGTACTCTTACAGAGGTGAAACACTCCTGCCCAGGAACGTGTGCAGAATGTGCTATTCCACACAATAAAAGGGCTGATCTTTGCTAGAAAGTGTTATTTGCTCAAGTAAAGAAAATAAAGAAATGAAAATGCAGGCAGGAAATAATTCATGGAATAATTATAAATGTCTGTGAAGCCATCTGTTCCTGCTGACATTGAAGACTTCTGAACTAGGCTATACATTTATTGAATGCAAACATATATACAGCATCCAACTACCATGCTCTTTTTAGCAAACATACTATTGATGAGCATCATATACTAAATGTCTGAAAAAAAAGGGAAAAATAAAAATCTAAATACCAGTGCTTAGGAAAAGACCTTGATTGACCCCCCTGGATCAAATCCTCTTCTTTTCACAGAAGAACTAGTAATTCATGATTAGTGATTGTGAGAACTTGCGTGTTACTCCAATAGCTTTTACAGGAAATGCTTGTTACGAATAAGGCTAGTTTGTTTGGGTTTTTAAATTATTCGTATTAAATTCCTGTTCTGACAATACGGATGAAAACTGAAAATAATTGTCCATGTGGGGTGGGTATGTGTTCAATGTGGATTAGACTGAAAGTGGCAGGTTACTGATGAATTTCTGTCATGAAAGAAATTACTTCCTTTGGGGTTAAAAAAGAAAAGTGGTGAAATGGTATTTTCTAAATACTAGATTGCTGATCTTAGCCACCTGTATGCCAAGTTCACATTGCTTATAAAGGTATGAAGATTTACAAAGCATAGTGGAGTTCTCTGAGGAGAATTTCTGCTCATTGGGTTGTGTAGTGAAACACTTACACTTTATCTTTGAAACCTGTGAGCAAGTGCTTCTGATCTGGCATATATACTTACGTTCGGCTGATGACTAGTAAGGTGAAAATATTCTTATATCAGTGTTTCTGTTACTCATTGATTTGAATATGAAAAGGAACCATTACTATAATCTTGCATGGCGATTGCACTTTTATGTAATAGTTTCCATATCAGACCCTATAGTGACATGGGGAATTTTGCAGAATTTCCATGCAGCTTACCTATGTTTGATTTACGGCACAAACTCAAACCAGTATGAAAAGAAATCAGAATTATCAAGTTGTGTATAAAGATAAACTACCTGATATTCTTATTTCAGCTTTGAACTCTGCATTCCTTCTGATGCTTCTTTCTTATGATATATTTGAAATATTAATTGTGACATTTAGATAAAAGCGTAAGTGCTGCCCAGAGTGCTGCCATTTCATGGTATATCTGTGATGAACACTAACACCTAATAGAAAAAAAAACAAACTATAGACTTGTAGCTCAGTGAATATAGTGTAGCCTTTACAGCAAGAGCCCACAGGCTTTGTGCTAAGCTAACAACATAGACCTCAGGGTTTACTGAGACTTGGACTACGTGAAAGTTTCTTTAAGCTTGTTTAGCTGTAACAGCTGTCTAACAAGGTGACTGTTCTCTCATTTGCTTTAGCTTTTGCTTAGCTTTGTTCAATTGCATGGTATAACATCTATTGTTATATGTACCTTTTGTAAATAATAGATAGCAATAACAAGCAGCTATACTGTGTAGAATGCACTGTTTATGATCCTAGAATAAAAATGCAGAGTAGAGGAGTACGGGGGATTATAACAAAGGCCTTGAAAGCATGGGCACAAAATATTACCAGACTCCTTAAAGCTACAAGCAATTTACCAGTGCTTAAATACCCGTTATTAAAAAAATGCATTTTTGGGAGTTGGATAAAACAATTTAAGGAATAACAGTGAATAGGTAGCTATTGTATGCAAAATATCATATATACCAAATTTGGGTTTGAATCATAGAATTAGAGAGCAATAGAGGATGAGTAAAGTGTAGGGCATGGTAGAAAATGTTGGAAAATAATCCCAAGTATATCCCTGAGTGAAGAGGAAGAAATCTTCACCATCAACACCCCACTCCTTCCAAAAAGGACTTAGGATGCTGATGACTCAATACAACCTTCCCCTAGACAGAGGCTGTCAATCCTGGGACCCAGCAGTGGAAAGATCCAGAAAGCACGTATAGTAATTTAAACTGTGATATTATTTTATTTAGTAGTAATATTTTTGTTTCTTTTCCTGTAATAGTTAAGTCTGGATTGAGAAGAATTCTTTGATTAGACTGTTTCAGTTAGACTAGCGATAAATTCTTGTATTTCTATATAAGTTGTATTCCTTTAGCCTACATAAACTGCCCAAGTTTAAGAGCAATAAATGATGAGAATTTGGGAAAGTCAAGATATAGTCTGGATGCAAAAAGAACAAAGACAGAGTTAGAGCCAGAGAGATTCAGACTAGAAATCTGCGATGACCCTACATACCTGGAAACCGTTCAAAGAGGAATAGAACACTTCCCAATATCCTGAATTATCTAACAACTTCTCTTTCCATGCTTCCTGCACTGTATATATGGCATGAATTCTGTCTGGCATTATTTGTTAGACCATTAACATTATATACAAAACAATGCTCAAAACCCAAGCATAAACAACAAACCTTACTGTAAGGTCATGAAGGTCAGAATTCTCACACATCTCAGAATGGGTTTTTTGTATTATATTTATCATTATAATTTAATCTAACATTGTGAAAAATTCAAGAGTTGCTGAAGTGTTCAGAAAGTATAATGAACATATTTATTGCTATTGCCTTCTGTGCATTTCTAGTCTACTCTTTCACACAGTTTGCAGTTTCAATCAGAAAACTGAAAAATTGGGAAATAGATTAACAGCATATAAACTCTTTTCTCTTCAATTGCCCCATGCTGTCATAATTTAAAGACAAAGTGTACTGTCTCTCTGAACAGCACAGGCTATAGCCTGCTGGAGTTACATGTGGAGGACAAAGAACTACTTACACCCTGGGAAAAAAAAAAGCTAAATTGGTGAGGAATGCTGTAGCCAAAGTGTTCATCTTGATAACAGCAATACAGGCAACTGATTCTCTCTTCCCAAAACTGAGTTGCACTCAGCTGCTCAAAATGAATTAATTTTATTGTTCCTAAATCAAGCCAACATCCCAAAAGTCAATTATATGTTTATTGAAAGCTCTTCAGTGAAACCCATTTAAAGGCACAGACTACCATAAAAATGTCAGATAATGGATCTGAGCACACTGAGCAACACCAAAAAAAAAAAAGTTGCAAATCCTGGTGACATCTAACAGCTGATTTTACCACATTGCGGTTCAGCCGGTTGGAGGGGATAACCCTGTTTGGATTTAGTGAGGCACTATTCAGACAATCCACTGTGCTAGCCCTGAGATGCGTATCTTCTTAGCAGGGGCAGACAAACTGAAAAACAGTGCAATTCGCAACCTAAATTGTTAATCGACATGATTCAGTTTAGTCTAATAAAGGCTTTGAAGTTCTGTAATGGTGCGTGAACACACTTACTCACCCCATTCCCCGGGGTAAATACAGTACAAACTAGGGCATTTTAATACATTAAAAAAAGAATTTTGCCAAAGTAAACCCGAGTAGCATCATGATTATTAAGGATGCTTTTTCTATTTACGTGTAAAAAAATATTAAATTATTTGCAATACCAGAGAACAGGGGCTTACAAAGTAAGCCATTCCAGAAAATAATGGTTTTTACAGTTTTATGAAAAAGACACAAGACAATAAATCAGTCATGATGACAAACTCTAGTGATTTGCAGTAATGATTTCTTTTTCCATTTTTCATTTGGTAAACTTCAATGGTTATGAAAATGAAGAATTGATCTCCTCTGAGCATGCAACTAATTAATACACACAGATTGGTCCTTAGCAGTAAATCCTTCTTTCAACATCTAGTCAAGGCTCTGGTAGGAATACCTTGCCACTTGTTTCCCCCTCCATTTTTTTTTTCAAAAATGTTGTGGCAATATTGCAAGGAATTTGTGGCAGCTTAGAAAATGTCAATGTAAAGTTTGAGATTTTTTTCTTGATTTCATGGAATTGTTGGATCAATGAGTTGTCACTTGCCACCAGACCTGAAGATGTGTCATTACGGATGAATACTACTGCCAGACTTTGCCTGCCATAATTTCCTCAAGGATTAGGAATAACGGGCATTTATAACTGATGATTCTTGAAATGGAGTGAAGTGGAACTGCAGTGTACTGCCTACCTACCTACTACCTAATTCTACTACTTAAATGTCCTGTTGAGGCTCTGACTTTCCTTTAAAGACTAACAGGTAACAGGATTGTCCTGCAAATTGGGTCATCAAGTCACTTCCTCATGTGTTTCTTAATAGGAGGGAGAGGTCTAGCTAGTTCTTTCTAACATTCCTCATCTGCTGTGTTACAAATTGAATGTGGGGAGGCTACCCTAAAAGGAAGTTACCTCACTGGATAATAATTCTTAAAACTAAAGAAATAACAACCAGCTTGTGAATACCCTCTGACTCCCAGTCAGAGGGTTCTTCTTATTCTACTTCATAATGTCCCTACAAATAAAAGACTTAGTGTGACCTTCCCTCCCCATAGGCCAGACAATCTTCCCTAGGTGAAAATTAAAAAGCAGTATCTGAATGTCTTTTTTTGGTTAACCAGATGCCAGGATGACCGTTTTAACGAAGACTTAACAATCAGTAGTTTTGATTTTCTGAATATCTTTCCCAATATGGTACAGATTCAGGTTATTTTCTTTTACACAATGGTTACCAGGTTTTCTAAATCCAATACCCACTTGTTGGACTGGCTGAAACTTTAATCCTAGTCTCTAAAGAGTAGGGACTTCTGATTATTTTTTTAAATTGCTGGCAGTCTGCTTTTGTGCTTCCCATACTCTCAGTCTCTGAACACAACTGTCCCTTTTGATGTTTTTCATGTAGTTTCCAAAATAGAAAAAGAAGAAAATTCAGGGTATCAAACTATGCCGCACAATATTTTGAAGCTTAATAAAGTAAACAAAATCTACTCTGAGGTTATTCAAGTTATAATAGTTTTTCTCTGAGTTAGAAATACTTCTCTCTCTCCTTTCTTTTAACTTTGATCTTTTTATTTTAGACTGTGCCTTGAAATAGATTTCAAACACAGATTTTCTGAATACTCAAATGCTTTACAAAAGTAAAATTTGTATGCCTATTTGATGGGGAGCAGGAGAATCTCAAAAGCAAAAGAAACATATCAAATCACTTCTCTCTTGTAGAGAGCAATAGTAATATTTTGTGTTGATAAATAAATTGACATTGTTTATTCTGAAGATGCTCAAAAAGTAAGTGTAAAAGAAGTTTTAAATGGAACCAAGACTTTTAAAATTAAATCCAGGGATCTATTCTGTAGTGGTTAAAATCAGCAAAGGCATTTCTTATACCTCCACCCTTTAGCTGGGATGTTGATAAGATAAAGTGAGGAATAATTAGGGGGAAAAAATGGTGTTGTCATATTCTAGGCTTTTTTTCTTCTGTCTTCTGCACAGGTGCTACTTTGGGCTTTCACTAACCTCACAACCACAAAACCAGTGATGCAATGGTTGTTCTTTCATGTATTTTCCAAGATCACTTCTCATTACATGCCTACCAAATTACACATTCCACATCTAGTTCCATTGCTTTCAGTCAATATTTAGGGTGCAAAAGGAAATTAATATCATTCCCTAAATGCATGGATATACACCTGTATGCACAGTGAATGCAAAGTTCTCTAGGATTTAGCTTTCCATGTGTGCATAGTGAACACCTAGGACTAGCAACTGCTTTGAACTTTCTTGCCAGAAAAGTTTTCTGTGGACTTGTCCTGAAACCATGAGAGGTTACAACAAATAAAACCTTAGTCATTCCTTCATTGCACTGAACACCTCAGTAATACAGTTGCACCTAATGTGTTGGTTTAACTATATAGGCGTAGATTCACAGCATGGTTTTGGACTGCTTCAGTGCAAAATTTCAAGCTGATAAAACTCTGCTTAACAGTTGTATGACCCTAGGCAAATGAACTGACTTTTGCTTTTCAGATGAAAGTTCCCTCTGTACTTGTAGTCTTGCCTCTGATTCACCATGAAATACAAAATATATGACCAATTAAATAAAATTAACATGGATGAAAAAAAAGCTTTTCAAGGAAAAGCCATGCAATAATATTTTCCCTGGGTGTTTATTGTCTTTAATTTCCTTTTTAACTTACAAGATTCAGTGTTTCATCTCTCATTTTCCAGGACTATGTCTTCAATAGTTCAATATGGACTTTATGAGGTAGAAGGGATGTCGCATCTTTCTGATGAATTGGATGATAGTGCAGTACTGTAGAAGTGTGCAATTGTAATGAAGCTGGAACACAGAAAAAGCAAGAAGCAGCCTGGTGAGTTTTTAACCTGTCAGCTTGGACAGTCAGACCTCAAAAGGTGACAGATTTTAGTTCTGAAGCTCATATATTTTTTTATTATTATTATTACTACTACTACTATTATTTCTTTAAAAAAAAAAAAATATGTAATGGGAACACCATACAATCCTGGGAGCAGGAACTGCATCTCTGCAGTCCTTCCTGACTCTGCCACGTTCATTTATAGAATTCTGAATTTCTCAAGTGTCTGCCCTCCCTTCTGTACAAGGAACCAGAACACCAAAACCGGAGCTTTAGATAACCCTCTGGGGAATCACCCTCTGGACCAAATTCCTCTTTTCTCCATTTTCACTTTTTTTTTTTTTTTTAACTTTTTCCTTTTCATATGTGGAGTACTGCAGTGAGCGAAACACTGTTACTCACAAATGCATGGGAGTTGTGTGTGTGTGTAGGTTCATGTTCAGGCCTTTGAAAATATTAAACCATATTCAATTTCTAACATTGATTCTTCTTTCCAACAAATATCACATTTAAATAACATGGTCGTATCAGTTCTCTGCTGCAAGTGTTGTTATTATCAGCTCTGGATTTATGAGAGCGGATGGCACTTTTTGACTCCTATTTCTAAACATAAAGCTGTCACAGCAGCATAGTTTTCTTCTGACTTTTGAATTCTGAGATCAGATGCAGGAAGCCAAAGAGAATCCGTGGTGCTGGAGCAAGCTGAGTAAGTAACATGTGCTTTTCCCTTCTGCAGTTCTCAGTGACATGATACAAGACAAGACATCAGGGCTGTAATCACCTCAGGTTTCAACAGCCTGACAAATGCTTGAAATTACTGTAAGCAGGACACATCTTCAACTGGCATGTGACAGAGTCTCTCCATTAAAGTTTACATAATAGAGCTCATTTATACAAGCTCATAATAAGGCCAAAACATGCATTTCAGTTTTTCTTTCCTGTCAAGTCCAAGACTTCACAAAGAAGCTGAAAAATTTGGCCTCTTTGTGTGAGGTAGGAAAGCAAAGGCAGAAGCTTTGTCTTGTTTTATATTCTGGTTTTCACTTGAGTGAATATGAGTTTTTAAACTTACAGCTGCATATGTGCGTTTCGAGCCCATGCACTTACACACATAGGTGATAGTGTTTTGGAAAGAAGTGTTTTAAAAGGGGTTTAACACAGATTCATCAACAGAGCACTAACTGTGTGCCTAGAATAATGAAGCTGGTTTCTCATTGTTATGCAAAAAAATATTTGGTAAAATGGAGACTTACTAGCACAGTAACCCAGGATTGATATATATATAGGGTGATCCATCAGCCTGGATATTGACAAATTTTAGTTGAGTGATTCATATATTGCCTCCCCTCTGTTTTGCTCTGTTTTCCCGTATAAAGTAGTCTCTTGTATGATTCATTATCTTTATGCTGTTGTGCTTTGAATACTGCCTCCATTTTTTCACAACAATCCCCAAAAGTCAATTTGCATTTAAAGAGTGAGACTTCTGGCTGTTCTCTGTTTTCAGTTCTTCATTCCTTCTGTTTGACTGCAGGTCTTTTCACACCTAACAGCCTTTCCATAGTTCTGCAGTTGCAAACACAAACAAAAAAAAAACAAGTCCAAAAGTGACTATAGTTTTTCATCTTCCCTATTCCACACAGAATTGGCATTCTGGATCCTATTCCCATTCATGTTTTAGACTAGTTCTTCATCTGTACCTGCTCTAATCCAGGTCTCTCTTGGTTTACCTCCTGTTGTTGCGTATCCTGCCTTTTATTCTCAGTTTTGTGCTGTGTGTCCTGATTTTCAAGGGACTAGCTTTCTATCTGTAGGTTTTGTGGGGGGTTTTTTGCATATTTTTTTCCTCTTCATTTCAAGCTTTAACTGGTTTCATTCAAAGACCCCAGCTGGGCTGGAGCTTGTTCCTGCTGCTTAATGGGACTGTAGTTGTTTACCCACACAGTCTCCTAGTCTTGATGTTGCATTGATTCTTTCCTTTATAACCACATCCACCATATGATTTTTGGTTCTTTCATGGTTGACTGGATAGAACTGGCCAATTAGTTGTGACTTATTTAACCGCTGAAGGTCCAAAGCTATTTCTACTTAGATTTGCAAACGGTGCAGAGTGATAGGATTGGATCTGTAGAAGCATGTAGCTGTTGGGGTATTTTTATTGTACACTTTGAGGAGAATTGAACTCATGTTTGTGCTTAAAAAAATAAATAAAAAAATAAATATAAAAATGAATAAGCAATGCATTGGAAAGAGTCCTACCACCATAAGTGGTTCTACAAAGAGTCTGCAAAGATGCATCATAAGCCAATTCCTTGTATACACTTGCACCAGTACCAATGCTGTGAGCTTTGGCATGGAGCGCCTCAGCCTGGCCTTGGGTCTTTAACAGCATTGCAGCTGCTGTCCTTTGACAGCATTGGAGTTGCATTTTCTGCCCTCGTTCTTTCCCCGGTTCTTCACCTGTGCCCTTCTGTGGCTGGCAATGCTCCCCTGCCACCACCGTGATTCCAGTGGTGCCAATTACATTGGGCCTGGGGGTGTGGAAACAAAGGCTCAGTGTAGTTACATTCTGGTGACCTAGAAAGGTATGAGGGAACCATCAGATGTGTGTTAGGTTTCTTAGTGCCTTGATTTATTGATACTTCATAGTCATTGCCAAGGAATACCTAGTTATTCTATTAATTAAAATCACACAGTTCACAGCTGGTTAAACTAAAATGGAAAATCCAAACAATAAGAATTCTCAAAAAAGTAATCACTGTTTATAAATGACAAAGTAAAAGCAAAGCTACACAGACTACTGCCACTGATACTAAGTCAGAAAGACACCCTCCTCTTTCTTTCTGTCATTTTCTCACTCTCTCTTTTTCTTTCTCCGATTTCCTGAGCCTTCTTTCTCTTCCCAAAGATTTTTGTTCTTCGCAGAGATGGCGTTGATCAGGGTTTCAGTCTGTGAGCGCACCTGCAATCTCAGGATGCATCTATTAGGAAAAATTCCTACATCGGTCTGAGAATTTACCTGCTAGATAAAAGTAGACCTATGTATAAAAAAGATTCAATTTTCAATTCTAAAGACTCAGATTTATATTAAAACTCTCATACGATGGTTAAAAGTATTTATGATTTCAGATCACCTTCCAAGGAAAGAAATAATAGTGGATTGTATATTTTTTCCTAACGTCTCAGAGCATTTTGTAACGTCCACTACTAGATGACAATCATTACCCTATCTCTTGGATCCTACCTGTACGAATATGCTTGTGAACTGTGTTTATTTTTTCTCAATTTTCCATCTATGTGGAGGTATACAATGAAAGCAAATGTGTTAGTCTCTTTGTGCTGTTTGCACTTTAATTTGTATTAATTTGGCATGACATATAATTGCAAGTTAATTATAGGGAAAGGATCATCTAATTCAAATGGATGGATCACATGATGGTTTTAAAATCTTCTAAGTTCCAACACAAAGACTTGAGATTTGACAAATTGTATTGTAATTATGATTGCTAGTACTTATACTAATTGTACTAAAAAGTTTCAGCTTCCAAGCCTTTAAAATAATTATATAGCTAATTATATGGATTTAAGCCTAAGGTTTTTTGTCTAATTAATGGCTGCCTAGATAATGACACAATATAAAATATTATATAAACCTCTGAGAAGGTTTGTCCAGTTAAAGGAGTGGAGCAGGATATATATATTGAGATATTTCTTCTTTTGTTTTTGAAAAGAGTGCATTGTAAGGTGGGATTTTTCAAGGCTTTTTAAGGGGATTTTTACAGTGCTTAGAAGGAGACAGAGACAATCAATATGTGTGTGGTTCTGTGACTGAAGCAATACAGCCATATCATGCCTGCTTTCTGCTTAGGCTAATTAGCTTTGTGGAGATGTAAAGCTCATTCTTTTTTGATGCTATACTGCTCTAATTCATTTTGGAATTTCCGGTTCAACATACTGCTCAACAGATCACTACGTACTTGTGTTATGTGGCCATGTCAGCCCTCTTTGCAACTTAACCTTTAATAAAGTAAAAAAATAGCTGAGAACACATTCTTTTCAAAGAAAGTATCCCCAAGGCTGTAGGCACTTCTGAAAACCTCAGAATTTCTCACTCCTATGATACCTGTTCTCATTAATTAATCCAAATATATTCCCAGTGTGACTAAGATGTTTGCATCCAATATTTAGGCACTGATGAGCTCTGACAAACACTGCTCAACTGCCACCGAACCCTTAATTTGTACCATTGACCATTGTTGTTGTTTGGGCTGGACTGGCCACTGGAGTTTGAGTAGCAGCAGCACTCACTGTCGGAGCAGCTGGAGTAGTGGCAGTGCATGTTGTGCAACACCTACTCCTGCACCAAGATTTAATAAGAAACCACCCCTGCAATCCATGCAGGAAAATCGACAATCGAATCATGATTTTAAGAACGTAACAATCATTTCCAAAATCCAAAAGGTTTCCATCCTCTAACTCTAATGATGTCAATTTGCCATTAGCATTAAAGGGCGAAGTAAACTTTCTCAAGATAAAATTAAAAGTGTAACTCGTAATAGAATCCATTACATGGCACCCAAGGTAGGCAGGTAAAGTAGTTATCCAATCAATTGCAGTATGGATCAGAATCAAGCACAACAGCACAATAGCACATTTAAACCACCGCATACAAACACAAAGGGCAAATAAATTATACAACATATACCGCAGTTTAAGCAGCGTTGTATCAACTAACTTTAAACAAAACTCTATAAAGACACGGTACAATATTCTGTTCAAGAATGACATGATGTGAGCTGTCTGTTTTAATTTCCAACCTTTTAAGACTCTCATAGAAAAAAATGTGATACTCTCTAGATGGAGCAAGCCAGAATTTGAACTATTCAGGCAATCCATCAGAGCCCTGGTCAAGCCCCGGTTGAACCCGGTGAGACCCACTAAATCTGTTGTGGTTTGGGCCAGACTGGCCACTAACGAATGACAGATGGTCTCTGACCTCTCTCCCTTCAGAGAAAAAAGAGCATCCACCTTCAGAGAGAGGTGGAAGAGAAAGAGACTTATGAGTTTAGAAAATAAACTAAACTACTTTAATGTAATATTAACAATAAAATAAAAAGAAAATAATGAAATATATACAATATATACAAAACTGTATCAAGCTCCCAGGATAATGACCACATCACCAGCAGGCATGGGGAAGGTCCCAGACTGCACTCAGTGACAGATGGGAGCTGGATTCTGGATCTGGAGTCAGAAATGCACGGATCGGGATCAAAGGCAGATAAACAGATAGAGTCCTCCTTGGACGCTGGCCATTGAAGAAAAAGAGCTGACCCTTTGATCCCTCAGATCTTATACTGAGCATGACGGAGATGGGATGGAATACCCTGTTGATCGGTTTTGGGTCACCTGTCCTGTCTGCTCCTCCCTGCAGGTGCGACCGCCCTACTCTCTTCCACTTCCAACCCTCCAACAGGGCAAATAACAAAGTTATCTGACCTTGGTTGTTATAGCAATAAGTACAATCAGGAGCCTCTCTGCATACCATTCCTTGGCATAAATTATAAATAATCAGGTCTTATCCCTCTGGGAGCAGACTACAGTCTTAAAAATATGCCATTATTTTCAGAGAGTTCAGTTACCTAGAAGAGGCTTAGCTGAAAAATAAAATTACTGAAGAGAAAATAATTTCTGTTTTACCTCAAATGAGGACAACCATAAGCAATTTTTCCAGGTACCTGACACTGTTCATTTTGCTCAGAGTTCTAAGTCATAGATAACTTGCTTGTCTTTCCTTATCTGCGGGGTTTTTAGAAGACTAACTCTCTGTGAGTTGCATGAAGAGTTAAAACTCTGATGAGTTTCACAAGGCAGCAGGACACCAAGGTCCCTTTGTAGTTTTAGCTGAGGGAGTTTCTGAGACAATAAAAAAAATTGCATTTTTTTTTATTTCCCCCCATTTCCTACAGCTAAATGAGCTGTCAACATACATTGTCTATAATTTTGCTTGTGCCATATCATCACAGAACTGATATGATAAATCTATTCTTTATGTAAAGATATGATTACATTTATAAATGCAAACACATGTACTGATGACTGATCAGAGATGAATTTTGTCACATTAACATGTCAATGATGTTTGTTTGTGTGGTATTGACTATATTAGTCAATATTTGTCTCTTTTGGTCAGTAATGTATATGTTCCACCTGTGTTAGTCTCTTTTTGGTGTTTGTACTTTAATTTAGCATGACATATAATTGCAAGTTAATTATAGGGAAAGGATCATCTAATTTAAATGGGTGAATCACATGATGGTTTTAAAATAATCTTTTCTATCACACACAGATGTTCCTTCCATTGCAGAGGTGACAAAATAAACCTTTTTGAAAAAATTATTCCTTCTTCTGCAGCCAAAGTTTGAACATAATCCACCACTTTCTGGCAACCTGTGGATTAGACATGTTCTCAGACAGATTGGTTTGTAAAAAAATGAAAACAAAAAGTCCTCTCCAGAATTTCGTGCTGGCCATCTGCTTCCGATTTCTGCTTTTTATTTGCTTCTTTCCTTGTTTATAATACCAGTTTGTAAGGTCCTCTACATCCCTTGTATTTTCTAGAACGTGTCTTCGTATGAATTTGTCCTTGCATTATTTCATCTTAGGCTGTATTTTAAAATTCAATAAATAATAAAAATTAAGGAACACATGCAAGCATCTTGCAAATACTTCTTAAAAAAATACTCTTGCTTTGATTATTTGTTTGCATTGCTTGGCAGAAGGCGGACAGGTTTTTGTGCAGCAATCTGGTATGTTCCATTTGACTGAGGAAAGCAGTAATTTAAAATAAGTTTCTATCACTAAAATTTAACAGTTGTTGGAAGAACAAAGCTGTCATTCCTCAGTTTCTTCATGCTACAATATTTTAACAAATCTTTAATCTCAATGGATGTAACACTCTAATTTGGTTATACTATTAGCTCTTAATAGAGGAAATCTTTTTAAGCAAGATCATGAATCTGTGATAGTGGTTCACTAAAATTTATCAACTTACGAAGTTTAATGAAGGCTATTGATTTTTTCCTTGTTTGAAATTTTTATAAAGAAATTAAAGTTCAAGGACAAAAAGTCTTCAATAATTTGATATTATGGAAGCATTACTTATTGATGAATATCAGAAATAGGTCATGATCCCTAAAGCTTTGTTAAAATATGAAACACTAATGTGTTGAAATGTAAACACAAAAGATTCTGTTCTTAATGAAATTTACTGTCACATATTTAACCCTTAAAAATGCCACAGAACTGGTCAGATGTGTTCCTGCAAAGCAAAGTTTTTGCTAGTGCAGTCCTAACTACACAATTAGAAACTTCTCATGAGACTAGGCAAGTGAGCTACAAGATATTGTATTTAATGTTTCCTAATTTAATTCTAATAACTAATAAAAATAATTATAAGGTACGTTAATTTTTCTAAACCTGAGATCTTCCTGTAGATATTCCAAAAAGTATAACTCAAAGCTGGTAAGATGTTCTACTTACAAGAGAAATCTCTGTCTGGGATAGTATTTTAATTTTTACTATAGAAGGAACTCATTTCTGTGTCATTGTTTATGTGTCTGCTGTTACTGTTACTGGTTGCTTTCCTCTGTGAAGTGGAGGTATCAGTACTTTGCAAAATGCATATACCCTGATAGAAAGCACTGTTTCTGACTTTTCTGGTGCACCTCTATACCTAATACTGTAGGTATACTTCTGACTGAGAACAGTTATTGCTGAGTGGCCTAAGAAGAGCCATAATTTCTTTCACATTCTTTGAGTTGCATGTAAGTACACTTACTAACTTTGAAAGATTAAGTGTTAGCGTGACTCTTTTGGTTAGTCAGATTTTCAGTCCAGGTTTCTGAGGACTGTTTACTAATTCATTGGCTGGGGAGTCTTGTTTCTTGTATACCAAAACAATTCTGAAAACTGTTTCCAGTTTGTTAAAATAGCTTGTTTTCAGATGACTGTATCCATACCACTAGTATACATGATGTTGTGGCTTACTCTTAGATGCGTATTTTTTTGGAACCAATTAGGCCATAACGGCATTTTTGTAGTTCATTCATAGGTAATGACACCAGTCCATTGATTAGAATCCTGCATGCTACTTATTCATGTACTTTCTCACTCACAGAGCAATTTGTTTAGAGTGTTTTTTAACTTACTTGAAAAGTCCTAGTATGAATTTTATACTACAGGAAATATGAAGACAAAAAAAGCCTAAAAGCTTGTATTGTTCTAGCAGCCCCTTGTAATAATGCCTATAGTCATGAAGATGAAAATCAAATTCTTCAAAGGGATCATTTCAATTTTAATGCCTAAAATATAAAGCTTGATTCAATCTTCCATTTGTTCATTTACCTGTTGAGCCTAATAGTAATCTTGGATTTGAAGAAATGTTAAAAAAATAGTTCTGAGTATTATTTCATGAAATCAAAGAATTATGCTGCTTTTCTTTTCTTTTTTTTTTTTTTTAAAAAGGATATGTTGTGCTAATTAAAATCACAAGGAATGGAAATTTTTCTAGAGTGTATATGATGCAGTGCTAGTCCTCATTTCAGTCTTTACTTATGTGAATGAAATGTCATTGGATCTTTCTATACAGTATGTTGAAAGGCCAGAAAAAATGGGTAAGTTCCATCAGATCATAGAAGTTATTGGTCATGTCCTCTCTAACAAAAAACCAAAACAAACAACAAAAAAAGGCAATTTTCAGATTTTTTCCATATAACAAGACAGATTAAGACAAGGTGAGTCTGTGAAATGAGATGAAAACTATCAGGGTTTTTTTTTGTTTCTAATGGTAGGAATTCACTGTAAGCTAATGAACTTGAGTGAAAAAAAACCCCAAACCTTTTTTCTCGTAATGAAAGTGAGTCTCCTTTATCCATTATGACTTTCAGTAATATTTTTTTTTTCAGATGATCATAGCATTTAGAACAATTAATGTATCTTGGGAGTCTATATTCTTATGTGAGTTACCTATAGCTAAAAAAAAAAAGGTCTGCCTTTAACTCAAAAGAGAAGTAAAAGATGGGTCTAGACCGACTGATGGGGGAGTACAAGGAAACATTAAAACAATAATGTGATGTAGAAATAACCTTAACGTTCTCATCATTGTATTGTTTTAGTTCTTAATGGCTTGTGTAAATAAACAGTTTTAAGAGCGTACTGCAAGAGAACAGTGAATTAAATTCTCCAGAATGGAATAAGCATTCTGGGTGAAAAAATAGGCATCTTAAAAAATAAACAAACAAATAGATAAAAGCATGATAGGGAAACAGAGATGAGAATCAATAAGTTGATGGGAGATAAGAGTTTGTACTTTGCTAAGAGCCTTAAATATAAAGAAACTAGAGTAGCTACGCTGCAAGATCAGCAAGTACTCTTTTAAAATATTTTCTCAGACCTCTGCCAAGGGAAATGAGATGCTTTATTCCCAGGTGAAATTGCAGTTAGCGGCAGGTTGTATTTTCCAACTCAAGTGCTGCGCTTCCATGATGATGGTCCATGAACAATAAAAACATGCAAATACAAAAGAAATTCACAAATAAACAACAAAAAATTATAATACTATTTTGCAAAGAGTTAACATGGAAAAAAAGGTAAATCAGAATTTTCATGGCTTTGATGAAATCTTCTCTTTACTAGCAATGCAATGTACTAAACTGATAGAGGTGAAGTACTGAAGGTTCTTAAAAATTGGCCTGAGTATTTTAGACAGTTGATTATCTGCAAGTCACACTGATTTCCCTGAGAAACTGAATAACCAGTTTTTCTAAAAAATTGTCCCACATGGCTAAGAATCTAAATATAGGCCTGACTTTAGGCTGAGTTTCAAAATATTTGTCTAAGTCCTTTTTTATTTTGTTTTCTGCAATAAGCAGACTTCAGATGAACAGGCAGATACTTTAAGTGACATTTTGAAGAGGTAATCGTTGAATCGCATTAACTCAAAATAGCTATCCAGGTCTAGTTTCCTTATAGGTATTTCAAGAATAGTGTCCTGTCTACCTTGAAAACTGAATTTAAATTGATGAACAAACTGCTGAGCTTGGAGCTATCTTCTTTTAAATATGATTTGTCAGGCTCTGTCCCAGAAGTCAGGAGAAATTTTAAATGTAGATGCAGAGTTCGGTTACACTTCTGACACATATTTGTGTGTATGTGTCAACTTGACCTCAAGCTGACATTGAATTTACACAGGTGAAGAGAACATTATGTATCTGAGGGCAACTACCACTGATAACAAATATATTGAAAAAGATAACAAGGTATGGTACACAACCATGAAGGAAGCAAGTATAAATAGAGAGAAGCTGAATTTGCTACATAGCTGAGGGGAAGTGATGGAAGAGAATTTATTTCTCAAAGCAGAATAGGCATAGTGTCACTCTAGGATATCCCTGGTGACTTTGAGATTTAGAGGGCAGGTTTTAGGCCTAATTTAGCATTTAAAATAACTTTTCATGAATTCAGATATTCCAGAGGGTATTTGTTCCCATTTTCAGTGGAAACAAATTTTAGGGTTTTTTCTTCGTAAGTAAGCCTCTGGGCATAGTGTCACTGCAAACATGCACTTCAAATAGGTATTTTGGTAGTGAGTGGATGTTTACTAGAAGAACCAGTTATCAACATTGATGAAAAACATATTTTTGCTGCTACTCTTAAACAAAGTTGATTAGATATTAAGTAGACATCTTCATTGTGGATCGTTGGCACCTCTTGTAACTGTGGAGGGTTTGAATTCTGGGAAATCTGAGCGTTAGTTCCAGACATCTGACAAAAGCCAGTTCTTCTTACTGTAACCAGAAAAAAGGAATTTTGGATGTGTTGTTATCTACAAGACAGTGAGTTAGCAAATTTTTTTTCCCTGGTGAATATGCTGGAGACACACCATCCTTTTCAGACAGTTTTCTGTATAACAACAATTTTTTTGTTGTTATAACTAAACTAGATGAAAAGAAATTGCAACTCTGCTAATCTTTGAAAAGTAACAGTTACTAAGAGGAAGAGAATCACTATGAAACCTACAGAATCTGTTCTAGGAAATCTATTAAGGGCTCAATTTGGAAGGTAATGGGGCTTTATTTTCACCAGTAGAGGATAGCACAATTTTTAAACTAATTCTAGGAAATTATTTTTCTGTTCTCCTTATGCTCCTGGTATCTCACCTGTGTCTTTTTATATGATGGGCAAAGTTATGCAATGTTGGAGAAGTAAGATTCTTAACTGGGAGAAAGAAGAAGTAGCAAGTAGCATGGCAGTGGTTATTACTTGAAAGAAAGATTAAACATTGAAGGGCAGGAAGAAGTGAGTATGAGATTTATAGTGAGAGAAAAAGTGCAAACCCTGGAGGTGCTGAAGATCAGTACATAACTAACTTTCATTTTTGTTCTAGAAATGATGCCTTTTACATGGTAACAAAGTCTGCTATGAGAAAAGGGCAATAGCATCTTCATGAAAACTTTGAGCCTAATTTAAATGGAGATAATTTTCAGGCCATTTATTCTCATTCATATTTTTAGAAAGCATTTAATGAATCATTCTAATTATATTTAAAATATGGACTAATAACTTCCCCTGTAAGCTTTTTTCTCTTCAGATAGTTGATCATTGCAAAAGAAATATATATTTACATGTTGCTCATTTACAGTTTATTTTAATTCAACATGTCAGCGGGGCACAAGAAATACAGGAAGTTCTTGGAATGTGTCGATGACAACTTCTGCAAATGGTAGAGGAGCCAACAAGGAGAGGAACTATGCTGGACCCTGTCCTTACCAACAAGGAGGGGCTGGTGGCGAGTGTCAAGCTCAAGGGTAGCCTCGGCTGCAGTGATCATGAAATGGTGGAATTCAAGACCCTTCGGGCAGCAAGGAGAGCACGCAGCAAGCTCACTACCCTGGACTTCAAGAGAGCAGAATTTGGCCTCTTAATGGACCTGCTTGGCAGGGTTACATGGGAAAAAGTACTGGAGGGAAGAGGGGCCCAAGAGAGCTGGTTAGTATTCAAGGATCACCTCCTCCAAGCTCAGGAGCGGTGCATCCCAAGAATGAAGAAGTCAGGCAAAAATGCCAGGAGGCCTGCGTGGATTAACAAAGAGCTTCTGGGCAAGCTCAAGAGCAAAAAGGAGGCCTACAGAGGGTGGAAGCAAAGACGGGTTGACTGGGTGGAATACAGAGAGACTGTCCGAGTAACCAGGAACCAGATTAGGCAAGCTAAAGCCCAGATAGAATTAAATCTGGCTAGGGGCATCAAGGATAACAAGAAAAACTTCTATAAGTACGTCAGGGGTAAAGGCAAGACTTGAGACGATGTGGGCCCGCTCAGGAAGGAGACAGGAGACCT
>VYZM01020103.1:25695-38449 GCA_013398915.1 Dromas ardeola | reverse complement strand
ATTCAAGACTCAACTAGAGAAGTCTTTGAACAGCCTGGTCTATGTAGGCTTACTTTGATTAATGGGTTACACAAGACAAACTCTGAAGGTTCCTTCGAACCTAAATTACTATATGATTCCATAAATTCAAAATCTTCTGGCATGCCAGACTTTGTGTCAGCCTGAACTGTAGTACATGTATTGTAGCTCCACGCCAGGTAACAATTTGAAACACACAGATATGTAATTCCATCTCTGCCTCCGTGCAGTGTTTGCCATGCTAAATCATAATGATTTACAAGACTGCAAGTTAAATGTTCTAATTTAAGAAGTCAGTAACTGTGGAAATCCAAATACTATTTGATCTGATGATATAAATTTAAATTGGGTCATTTTAGCTATGCATTATGCCTCTATCTAATTTAACTCCCTTTCTGTCATGCTATTTTTGGGCTACATTGTACTACCTTCATTCAGGTTGATTCAACATTAATTCAGACACATAGTCCCATTTTACTCATCCATGAAGCTTCCTTGATTTGAAAAGACCTACTCAACTAGTAAAGAATTTTACAGCAAAAGGGTTACATGCTCTAGTCCTTAGGCAAAGCTGTTTCAGTTTAGATTTTTCTATATTGACACTTTAACTGCTGGTATTTATTAGCATGGTTCAACTTTATGCTATTCTGTGCAGCTGGGGAATACTTTATATTAATAACAATTATAGTAATACAGAATGGCGTGGTGTGCTTGGGGATCCATATCTGCATTCTCTGAAAAACAAATTGTGTTCAGAATGGAGTGTCCCCTTAGAAAGCACTTGAGCAAATGGTGAAAAATGCTGCATTCTGGAATTAAATTCAAAGCAGGTGGATGGGCAGCAGGAGGCCATATTGAGGAGAAATGGGCAGCTTCAGTCTCTCTCATTGCGTATTCGTCAACTCCACCTGTTTATGTAATGACAAACAGCCAGACATTAATAACCGAATGGAAAGGATAGTTTCCCATTGAAACAGAGATGCTATTCTGAAGCTGTATATGAAATTTTCAATTCTTATTTGTAATGATTTTTCATATACCTATAAAACATTTATTTTGAAGTAGAATAAGCATGACTGCATTATCAAGGTAAATACTAAGCTATGGAAACAGCACTCTGCTGCAGTCTAGGTAAGGATCCTGTTCTTTTTTACTCTCAGCCACGGGTCTCCCTTCTGTTTGCCAGTGTCAACCTGTGCTGGAAGTTAGTAGGGGTGATGATTTTTAACTTGTTACCACCAGTGAGTTAATTGCCTTTCAACCCTTCCCTAATCTGCACATTCACGGCAGGAGTTGCATTCTGCCTGACACAAACTTTTAGAGGAGTTGAAGCACTGGCTTCCGTAGTCTGGTATCTCAGATTAGGTTTAACTGTGTGGTCATTTAAACCAGCAGACAGGGATTAGTACTCTGCATATGTGTTAATTTATCCACAAAGTACAGTTGTCTTGTTTGTCAGCTGGTAGATGGTTTATTCCATTATTCACCTGAGACATCTGCTTTGTCAGTTAATCAGCCAGTCATTTTGTATTAGTTTTTAAGCAACAGACTGTATGTTCAACTTCAGTTAATCCAGGTTGTTTGCTCAGAGATTTTACTAGCCACAGATCCTAAAGTTCTCTTGGTGATTTATCCTACAGCTAATTAAGAAGCTGTTTTTATGATTCACTTTACCAGGGCTGAGACACAAACAACTCTGCAGCAAAGCAAACCTTCTGCAGGAAAGTGGGGCCAAATTCCACTCCTTCAGCTGAAAGAATGACTTATTTACTAGTAATTTAGTCTGGAAGAAAAATAAAATGGATTTAATTCTCTCAGAGCCTGGAATAAAGTGTTTGTGTTTTCTTTGAGGTGTGTTACTAATCACCCTAAATTAAAAAAGAATAGTCTATAAGTAATCTTAAAAAAAACTCAAACAAACCCACAAAAATAACACACACAAAAAAGGACAAGAATAAATTTGCCTTTTCAGATTGGTCTTCTAGCCAAGGCTGAGAGACTTTGGAGAGTAGTAAGGCATTAAATGACAATCCTGGCACCACTTCTAATCCCAGCCTTACCCTGCTCCACCCCAAGTAAATTGTACCACCCAGCCTCTTGCCCCACAAATTAATTACATGACTGAGGAGGTAAGACTAGTCTGTGCAATGTGTCAACTTCCTAGATATTTGAGGGGGAATTTAAATGTGCACTGTCAGAAATAGGAAGAGTTAATACTAGAAGAGGGAAAACACATTTATCCTGCCTCCACAAGTAGGCAGATGCACTCAAGGACAGGTGGGGCTCTTATGGTAATTGGTTATTCTCTAAAGGAGGAAAGCATCAGTGTTTTCTTAAATGCCACAAAAGTTCCAGGGGAGTCCTTGAATCAATAATATTTATCTATCATTTACAGAAAGTATATTAATTATCCAGACAAAAGTAGTTACTGAGTACTGGGGGTGGGGATTCCTTTTGTTATAAAATTCTCCAATAACTTCTTTCTAGTTAGGGCCAGCGCTGTGACCCTTTCACAGAAACTGTATGTAAAGTCAGTAGGAATTTTGTCTGCACTACGTGACTAAGATCAAGCCTTAAATATATCCTGCTCTTGAAGAACAGTATCTAAAATTACGCATTGATTTGTTTTTACCAGTCAGGAAATTAATTATTGTATCATCATGTGCTGCCATCAATCATTATTTAAATTAAGTTGTTTTTTTTTCTTCCCCCCCCCCCGAACCTACTTCTATTTCTTAGAACAATATTAAATATCACATTAACATAGCACGTTTTCTCAGTGAGCATGCCAAAGTGGTATACACACCTTGTATACAGAATATTTGATCAAATGAACGTGGCCACCTACTGAAAGTGGGGAAAGGTTAGGAGGTACACCACATTCTTAATAACATTCGACATGTGAAATTAAGAATATCCTATCCAATGGGAAGTATAGGAAAATTTACAAGATTAAATTGTGCTACAAGAGAGTAGAATTCTTGTTTTTATGAAAAATAGTGAGAGATTTCTGATTAATTCAAATAATCAGACTTATTTCAATTTGATTTTAAAAAGAAAATATCCTTTAGAAAATATTGCCCCAGGCATCGTGTTTTGGACTTCTAGATATGGAAAGAAAAAGTGCCAGACCTGGTAAATCACAAGGTGACTCTTTTTTCCAAGTTCTGCTTGATGGTCTTCAGCCTAAACCAGAAGTAATGTCTCTGTTTCCACTTGGACATGTAGTCTGGTCTCAATATATTTGTATTTCTTTGGATGTTTCTGAAAGGATTTTCCAAAAGTTGACCTTCTGGCAAGAAATACTGAAATGTAAATGCTGCTCAGCAACTCTTCAGCTGCAAAACCCATTTCTCTAATCTCATATTGCAGCCCTTTCACAACAGGTGAAAAAATATGGTAAATGTAGAGCAAGGTAAACAAATCTGTGGGAGGTACATTTTATAAACACATTCAGTTCATTTTACTGACTCTTCCCAGGAGTGTTCCCAATGCCTTCTACGGGGCTTCCCTCCATAGCCACTAACCCATAATTTGCCAGAACCTCACTCTGGGTTGCTTGGGACTACGTAACATTTGGCATCAAGACTCTGAGTTCTCCCCATGAAAATGAATTCCTTGCCAGATTAGTAATTACCCAAGAAGTTTAACCCTTCTGCCCTCACATTAGTGGCAGACAGCTGTAAGAATATCTCTTTGTTAGCCACACAAACCAGACATGTCTATTAAAACCACACATACTGTCGTAACTTTGTCTGTGGTAAGAAAAAGTCTTCTGGGGCTTGATGCTTCTATCTTTTAAAGATTATATTTTAAAAATAATCTGAGAGACTGTCAGGCCAACTACCTTCTGTAATTTGCAAAGTACTAATATTACTTGTAAGAAATCATTTTTTCATATGCAAATATTTGTATATACTCAGACTAATCTACTACTTACTACTTTGTTTAGAGAATGTTTCATTCCCTTTCAAGGAGCTTATTTAAGACTAAATTATATCATGTCTCCTTCTTAGATGGCACTGAAGTGCTTCAGCTTTCTGAAATTCTGTTTCCTTCCAGTTCCAACAGTGACCAAAGACTTTTTTTCATTGGTTTTGTGTTTTGCTTTCCATTGCTCAAGAAACAGATTTTTCACTTGATTCTTTATTTCAAAATCATCCCCCCTCCCTATTTATAATTTTCTTTGGTATTTTTTTCTGGTGGTAGTTCATTTTCTTACCAGGGTTCTTAAAAGCATTCACCTAATTTGATTTGTACTTAGCAGTCTCACTTTGAAGAGAGATACGTAAAGCATTTCCCATTTGACTTTTTCCATAGCTATAGAAATGATTATTTTGTATTGTTAGTGCTGTAATGCATGTAAGTTCTGAGTCATCTTTAAATTAAAATACTTCAAACTTGGAGGGAGATGGAAAAGGAGAAAAAATACCACTCTTTCCCATTTACTTTTATTTTTTAGCATATGTAACAAACTGGATGTGGAGTCCAAGTCCAACATTTTAATAACCAGCATAATGAGACTTTCTGTCCAAATGCAGTCACAATATTTTGTTCTTTTTATTTCTGGCTCAGTAAAACTGATAATAAATAAGTAGTTTGGAAAAGTAAAAAATGCAATGTGCATGGAAGGAGCTTTTTAAAGTCTTGTTTCTATCACAACTACAGCTTTCAAGAATGGCTGTTTTCATAACGTATAACTTATGAAAACTATTTCATATGCTTTATTATTAAAAAGGAAGTATTTCTATTGGTTTCACACAAAGTACAATGAAAAGGTTTAGGATTTACAAAACCTCATTTTTCAAAGCCTGAACTTGGTTTAAGTGACTTCTGCCAAACCTTATTCTTTAATGTTCTTCCTGACCGTAAATGACAAGAACTTTAGATGTAGATTGATGGAGCAATGAGCTAAAGATTTTCTGAAAATCACTAATATTATCTATACAGAAAATTTCAAACTTGTCCTTTTTTCTCTTTGAACACAAAAGAGGAAGGGTTTATCATTGGCATTGGTTTCCTTAGACTGGCAATGAGCAATCCGAAGTAGAGGAAAAGTGACAAAAATATACCCTCCATTGATTTATTGAAGGGTCTAGACAGGGAGGGCAGGTGCTTTTGCTTTGCTTGGCTGGCTTTGGGGGTCTTCTATAGGCCAAGCTACCTACAGTGTATGGCTCAGCATGTGAAACCTATATCTGTTCTTGGCAGAATAAATTCAGCCTTCATCTGAGTCTGCCTTCACTTCCTATCTGACATTGCAGCAGGCTACATCCAAGCCATTGCGGAAAGTCATCGAAGCATGTTCAAGAGGGAATTAGAGGTTACTTTAAGCAGACTGATGACAAAGGTTCATTAAAGACTTCTTGGTAATAGGAGCCTTTAGCAATCAAAACTAGCCATGAAGATACACTTGCGGATAAGTGATATACACAGTTGGCTAACCAGGGCCTGAGCACTTCCTTTGAGCTGTGTGCACAGCATGACAAACAGGGAATGCCTGATGAAAGTGGTCTGTTCAAATGCTAGTAATAGGACATTTGTCTTCATACAGCTCAGGATTAGACAGAGAAATACACTTGTACAAGAATTTCAAAGACAAAACTGAAATAATTCATAATTTTTTTCTACAGGTGGCCAGAATACACACTCTCATATAGAAAACAGAAATAATAAGACAGAATTATAAGCAAAGCTTCCATACTCCTAGGCTTAATATTACCATGATCTACATATTTGGTAATCCCTTCCTTCCCCCATCCCCTCTGATAGAGGGTTTATTTGCCACCTCTCCTCTAACATCTTTCCCTGAGACAACTGATGCTTATCACAGAAGATGACGTGATACCAGGCTGCATGGTCCATACATCTGAGCAAAGATTCAGTGCAGTACAACCATAATTGTAGATGCACCTGGAGTGGATTCTAGTGGTTCTTGAATTTTAGCACATCAGATTGTAAGGGCCCTTTCTCAGAAAACAAAAAAAAAAAAAAAAAAAAAAAAAAAAAAAAANAAAAAAAAAAAAAATAAAAGAAACATAAACCCCGGGGAACTATTACTCTTCTGGTGGATGAGTAAAATATTCTTTTTTAGAAAAAAAAATCTGAAATTTGCAATTCTCTACCAATCTCCTACTTTCAAGGCTTCAAAAAACTCTTTCTTTACATCTAGATTTTGGGTCTTCTGGTGACTTGTTTAATGAAAAAGATGAAGTGGGAGGAAAAGTGGACATTGTGCCATGAGTAACAGATTGTATGAGTTTTTTCCAGCTCTTATCTACCACTGACAATGTGTTGGTGTTTTTTGATTGTCATATCAGTGACAGTGATCTTAACAGAAGAACAGGTATTATTCATTTTTAATTGAGCTTCTCTTGATCTTTAGCTTTTCTGTCTGTTTTTCTGCTGAAACCATTGCCTGGCCCTAAAGTGCCTACTTACATCATGCGATCAACAGAATGTACTTTTATTTTGGGAAAAGAGAGAAAAAGCCTTTCGCTAACCCCACCTGTGTTTATTCCTCTGGAATAGTCTGAGATCACAGAATCATAGAATCATGGAATTGTCTAGGTTGGAAGGGACCTTTAAGATAATCCAGGCCAACCATCAACCTAACACGGACAAAAAACATCACTAAACCGTATCGCTAAGCTCTGTGTCTACCCATCTTTTAAATACCTCTAGGGATGACGATTCCACTATTTCCCTTGGCAGCCTGTTCCAATGTTTAATAACACTTTTAGTGTAAAAGTTTTTCCTAATACCTAATCTAAACCTCCCCTGGTGCAACTTGAGGCCATTTCCTCTTGTTCTATCACTTGTTACTTGGGAAGAGACCACCCCCCGCCTCTCTACAACCTCCTTTCAGGTAATTGCAGAGAGCAATAAGGTCTCCCCTTAGCCTGCTTATCTCTAGGCTAAACAATCCCAGTTCCCTCAGCCGTGCCTCATAAGATTTATTCCCCAGACCCCTCACCAGCTTCATTGCCCTTCTCTGGACCCGCTCCAGCACCTCAATGTCTTGTAATGAGGGGCCCAAAACTGGACACAGTTGTCGAGGTGAGGCCTCACCAGTGCCGAGTACAGGGGGACAATCATTTTCCTAGTCCTACTCACCACGCTGTTCCTGATACAGGCCAGGATGCTGTTGGCCTTCCTGGCCACCTGGACACACTGCTGGCTCATGTTCAGCCGGCAGTCGACCAACAGCCTGAGATTCTTTTCCGCCAGGCAGCTTTCGAGACACTCTTCCCCAAGCCTGTAGCGCTGCATGAGATTGTTGTGACCCAAGTGCAGGAACCGGCACTTGGCCTTGTTGAACCTCATGCCATTGGCCTTGGCCCATCGATCCAGCCTGTCCAGATCCCTCTGTAGAGCCTTCTAACCCTCAAGCAAATCAACACTCCTGCCCAACTTGGTGTCGTCTGCAAACTTACTGACGGTGCACTCGATCCCCTCATCCAGATCTTTCGTAAAGATATTAAACAGAACTAGCCCCAAAACTGAGCCCTGAGGAACACCACTTGTTACAGGCCACCACCTGGATTGAACTCCATTCACCACCACTCTCTGGGCCAAGCCCCCTAGCCAGATTTTTACACAGTGAAGAGTACTCCTGTCCGAGCCATGGGCAGCCAGTTTCTCCAGGAGAATGCTGTGGGCAACCGTATCAAAGGTGTTACATACAAACCTGGCAACCTGTGGCAATCTACCAAGAAGGTGAGGCTTCACTGAATATTGAATTATGTGAAAAATTGAAATGCTAAGACTGCAGAGAGAGGTTACAGTGCTATAATATATCTAAATAAAATATACAGTATGTGTTGAAAGCATCTGAATAAGGTTTAAAAAATATTTAAGGGCTGATTATTGTCCTAGCACTAGCATTCCCATTCAAAGTACTGCTAACATACAAAAAGGCTGCAAAACCTATATTTGTTAGTGTCGCGGACGGAGTGATTAACTTCACTCATAAAAGAGAAGCAGTGAAATATTTATTGATATAAAAGTGATTTAACAAATTTTGATAGTGAATGCGACAGTGTTTTACGAGATTTGATAGCAAGATACACTTGGTTATTTACTGCATAGAGGACAGGGTCAGACAAAACTGTCAGGGAGAGCCTCCCGTTGAGTCATGGTTTCAGAAAGGACTCCCTTCCTTTCTAAACTCCTTCTCAGAGAGGAGTCTACATGCGTCTGAATCCAATCCTAGTCCCAGACTTGGTCAACGGTTTATGTCTAAAGGATTATTTATGCACAATCAATCCTTTATATCACTTAGCTAAGGTTTCACAGTTTAGCATGCTATTAACCACTCACCGAGGATCTGTTGCAGCAAAGAATCTCTAAACCTTGAGGAGTAACCTTGAGCAGATGTCCCAGCTCAAGGGGAGATCCTGTTGTGCAGCCCGCTGCTGTGCAAGAGCGCTCAAAGGGCTCTTGAGCTGTCCACTATTTATGGAGTAAGATAATTGACCTATAGTCATTTTTACATAGCAACGAGAAGTTTAGGTCCCCATTCCAGACAGTGTGGCTGCGTTGCCATCCATCCCCCAAAGTCCAGGTGCAACCCATCACAGCTCCTACTGTCAGTTATGGCTTGAGCAGGAGCTGGGGAGGGTGGAAGAGGGAGAGCACACCGCCACAGTTACACTCAAAAGAGGTCTACTTCTGGGCCTCTCATACAAGCACTGCTCCCACTCGCAGCCGTTGACATCAGAGATAGGGAGCAAGGCTCAGACACGATGGGATGTGGCTAATCCAAAACCATTAAATAATTTCGACACTGCAAATTCCCAGAACTTGGCTAACACAAAAATAAATTACAATTTCTTTTGTCCTCCCAGTTAAGTATACAAGCCTTGCGGCTATTAGGAAGGCATAAGCTACCACATTTAGCCTTGCTCTGACTTGTTGCCAGTGTTAGCCATAAAATGAGGAGTTAAAAAGTAGAGTTCACCTGCGCTCAGCCAGTGGGAAGTGTGTATTGGCTGCTGTTTGCAACTAAGAGCTAAGGCAAGATTGCCTATGAAAATATTTTTTCTGGAGCAGAAATATGGAAGAGTATACTGACCCAATTTATTCCAAAGAATACAGTTCCTGACTGTATTAGGAATACAGTCTGGATTCTGGATTCACCCTGGATCTACACTTCCACTCCTTCCTTTCTCTTAAGGCACAAAACTGATTGTTCCAATACATGGGTTTGGATTCAAAATAATAATAATTATTACAAAATTACAGAAAGCTCTGCTTTCCCTAAGCATTTTCCAGTAGTTATTAACTTGACTACAGTTGAAAGAAATTCTTGGTGTGTCATTTGTCTTTTCTTTGGTGACTCAGCTCTTTTTGGAAAAATAATCGGAAGAAATTCATACCAAGGAAGACTGCTTTTTGTCACCCAGTTGCAAGCATAATCCTCACTCAGGAGCATTATGTGAGGATCAAAGTGAGATAGCAGAAGGTGAGCAAGTCAGGGAAAGGACTCGCATCTTCTGACTACAAGGAGATGGTAAATGAAATTTCCTTCTAAACATCTGGGTCAGTATTATAGTTTGTTTTTTCAAAGGGAGATATAACTGTACGCGCCTGAAGGGGAGTTGGAGCATTCAGAAGTCAAAAAGTACTTGGAAAATCATATTTATGAATCTGAGGACTGGATTGTATCTTTGTGTCCTTTGACACTGCTGTTTAATTACCTTGCTCTCTTCCTTCTGCTATGAAAAATTAGCTAAAGGATGAAAACTTACTTTTCACAATGCTTTGGCCACCTCTTTCTGTTTCCTCAGGCACTGCAGGAATGGGAGATCTTACTTGGGAATTAACCACCACCAGAATTTTATATCGTTTGCTTCTGAGTTTTAATTCACTCCCACAAAAGCGTTAGAGCTGCCACTGCCTGCAGGCGTCGTTAGCTGCATTTTCACCAGTGTACTGACTCTTGAATCCCTGTAGTCCTTCCTCCCCTCATTACTCTAGGTTTCTCTTCTACAGCTGGTTTCAAAACTGCTGGGTTATGCATAATGATATGAGGTCCTTTCTCCTGGAAAACTAGGTCATTGAGATGTAAAATGAGTTTCTCCTACACTTTTGAAAACTGTACATGATGCCAAAGCTCAGCATAGTTACTTTACAATACATGGTTACAACACACAGGGTGGAAGCCTGCATTTTTATTAGTCCTCACCAGCCTGTATTCCAGTCACACTCCTTAGCTCTCTTATGTGAGCACAGCAGACTGTGCACAACAGTAAAACAGTTTTCTGGTAGCAACGGCAACATCACTTCAGTTGTAATATTTGGTTCATGGGAAACGTAACAGGCAAGGAAATCCTGGTCAGCCCATGCACTGTTGTGGTAGAACCTTCAAAACAAAAGGGACCTCTGAAGGCCTTGTCTGACTAAATGTTAACAAACATCAAAATACAGATATGCTCAGAGGTTCTGGGAACTTGAAATTTGTCAAACTTGTTTCAGACTGTCACCATAATAACAGAAGGACCCTAAGACTAAAGAAAAATCTTATTCATAGTAAATATTTGTGTCCTTTCGTGTCTTTTTCCTTATAATTTGCACTGTCATACCATCACATGCTGCCTCAATCTAATGCTCCAAGACATCAGTCAGTCTGTATTCCACTTAACTTTTAGTAGTGTGGTTGTTCAGTTAGAAACACTGGCCCTGCAGATTTCAGTCTGGCTCAGCACTGCAACTCCTTTAAGCAGCACAAGACGTCTCAGAAACACTACTTTTTTGTATTTAAAGGTAATTTGAGTTTATAAATTATGCATTAAGTCTAATAGCATGTTGTGAATGATGAATGAAGAATGTTTAGCAAACTAATAAACAAATTAAGACATCCAGAAGACCTAGTATTCTTAAAACAAGATTCACACTGATGTGTATTTACAATGGTTTTGTCTCTCTCTTGTGCTTTTTAGAATAGATGATCTTTTGATCAATAGCAAGACTTTCCAATGACAGAATTATCTCTGCTCTAAATTGCCATCTGATTATTGCATGGGCCAGAACTTCTTCACCTACCAACATAAATACTAGCACATAACTCACTGTGCATGTTAAGGGGACTTTTCCTGTAAAGCTTATTAAATCGTATAACTTGGGAAGCAAAATAACTGCTCTGACAGTTCTGCTGTCTAATCAGAGATAGAAAATCCTACCTTTCACATTTTTCAGCTTCGAGAAAAAGCTATTAATAGTTAGGAATATGGTAATTGTTGTATGAGATAAAATTGTGTGGTCAATTGTTTCTGTCAGTTGCTGTTTTAAATAAAGTAGAAGATATTCCAAGGAACCCCATAATATTCAGTTCTGAAATAACCTAACAAAAAGAAAACTTTACTGCTAACTTCATAAATCTATGATTCGTTTATGGCTTGCAAAATGAAAGACAACATATTTTAAAAGGAATTTAAAAAGAATTAGTTGCAACAGGATATTCACAAAAAAAAAATTGTACTGTTTTTTTAATTTGGCAAAGAGTACAATAGCTCTTAGCAGCTACATTGATAGGTCTTGCTCATGAATTTGTTTCTGCTATTATCATAATCAAAGCTGTTATCTTTACTCTGTGGTTGAATGCTCAGCTGAAATATGTTTTATCTGTCCTTAATAGTTAGTGAAGGCTTTTCCATTTGTTCTGTTTATTTATGTAATTTGTTTGGCATAATTTTTTTCCTTTAGATCACTAACAAGCAATTAAGTTGCCTGTTTCGCATTGATGGCAGACTCCTACACAACCCAAACTCTTCTGTGATCTTACCATCAGTTCCTTCAGCTCCATCTAGAGATTGTCTTACCTTAAGCATCTAACTACTCTAATATAAAAGAAGCTGTCCCTTAAAGAAAGGTTTTATCAAAGTGTGTATTATTGTTCCATAAGCTGTGATCTTTGGCTTCTTTAAGTATAACAAAGGAAAATGGGGAAAATGACTGCTAAAGGTAAACTTAAGCTGTGTTTACAGCTCACTATGTAGTCATCTGTGTTCACCATGCTTTTGACTCATCTACTCCCACTCTGCAAGAAATTAACAGTAATGTTGCTCCATGAATCGTCGGGCTGATCCGTGTCATCTCAAATTTCTGCTGCAAGTTGGATCAACAGGAATGGTGCTCTCGTTGTCTGTTACCCTGAAGAAATGGTCTATATATCAGAAGTCATCAACTGAAGGACTGTGCTGTTGTTGTTCCTGAACTAGAGGCAATAAAAATGGTTGTACAGGAAGAACAAAAAAAATAACATTATTTATAAAGTTTTAGTGAAATTGCGTGGGTTTGTGCTAAATTTCAAGTGAATAATAAGTATATCTCCACCCAGCTGAAATAGCATCAGAGAATTGATAGACGCTTCTGGTTAAAATGTCATCTAAATATGCAGTGAAATCAGTGTCTAAGGGTTCTAGCTTCAGTGATTTTTCACTTTTGCTGGGAAGTCTGACTTTGCTGAAACAACACAACACACTTAAGTGCTCTGCAACTTCATGGAAAAGGTTGTGTTGAGCAACATGGGAGATCTTGACTCACGTTACCACCCTTGTCAGCATAAATTGACATGTGGAAAATTGCCCCTGAATCAGCACCCAAATGTCATGACTATGAATCTGTCTGAAGCCTGTGCTCTAACCATAGGGATATATATGCTCTTACTGAGTGGAAAATCTCATGATGAAATCTACAAATTGAGATTTAATTTTCACTTAAATACTTTTTAAAT
>VYZM01020103.1:9665-25668 GCA_013398915.1 Dromas ardeola | reverse complement strand
TTTTTTTTTTTTTTTATTCCAGTCTGTAACTAAACAAATGTCAAAGTCTCAAATGTTACTACAAAATAGAATTGGCAGCTTCTGCAAAGCTCTGATCTGGCATTCTCTGTAAACATTATTTGCAGAGGATGGATGGTTTGGCAGATAATAATCACAGAATTGCTATGGAACCACCATCTTCATCTGCAGACTTTTCCAAAATGGTTCTCCCAATAATAAGCCACATAAATTTAGATCCTTAACCATACACCAGTCACTTGAGAAGTGACAGTTCAAGATTTATAAACCAGATTATGTTCATAATATAAAACTATACATACGCCTATCATAGAGAACGCTATTTTACTACCAAAAAAAAATTTGTACTTTCTGACTAAACATATCGATAAAAGTATAAACACAGTTTAATTTTGTACTTGGCACCATTCTTTATTACTCTGTTAGCTGGTAGATACCATGACATGCTGGAACATGCCACCACTTCTAGCTGGATTTAGCTGAATAAACAGGAAAGCTTGGTCAGGTTGAAAAGGTATTATAGTGTAATCTGTTCAACTGTGGTATTTAATTTGCTGTTTTTAATCGCATAATTGGATCTTATAAATAAGATTAATAAGATGCAATATGCAAATAGAATAATTTTATATATATATGTATATAATGGGGTGAATATTAAATAAATAAGATAAATGGGATTAATGTTCAAAGTAAATGTGCCCTGAACACTTTCTCTGTACCTAGAGCTCTGCATGGCAGAGGTCCACCTTCTGGCAAGGTAGGAAAGAAGGCTCCTCGGGTGGCGGGAAACCCTGCAAGGAACAAGGAGACACACTTCCAAAGTGCTGGAAAGAAACACACTTCTGGAATTCCTAGAGGGGACTGTGGAGCTTTTTGTCACCTGAGTGCAACCCTGGAGAAAGTTGTTCTGTAAAGATATGTGGGACATAGACATGTGCAGATTTATAAACCTGTCTTATTTCTATTTTATGTCTCTGGATTTCCTGTTATTTTACAACGTTAAATGTATTAGTTTACAATCTGATGAAATCTAAAGACTTTACCTGAAATCCTGTCCCATTATAAGTACTTCTGTCTTTTGCTTGCATATGTCACACAGATACCAAATATGCTGGTGTCCAGCTTCATAGTAAATTGCTTTCCAATTCTGCAGATGAGACTATTCTTCACTGTGGATTACTACAAGTGTAGCTAAAGAACAAGAAGGAAGAAAACATTGCTATCCTTCCTTCTAATCACTTAATATGTCCACTCTAAAATCACTATATAGCAAGTGTCATAAATTACACCATTGTTATATTTCTGAGGTAGGTAGTCATTGTTTCTGTTTAATTATTTTAACTGCTCTTAGGTGACTAACTTGAGCTACCTGCAAATAAGTAAAAATATTGTCTGAAATGCAGTAATTTATGGCTGCACATTTAAAAATCCTACCAAAACCCAAGCATTGGATATCATCATAAATTTAAAAGTTTTTATCTTTTTTTTTTTTTTGGTGTAAAATTCAGCAACTTTTCTGCTGAAAAGTTGCCATTCATTTTAAAATGATTTAATTATAGCAGTGGAGCAGAACAGAGCAACAAACAGAAGTGACATTATGGAAAAATAATACCACAGAAATTCTGGAAGGGACCTCATATCACAGTATCTTTCAGTATTTGCCTACAGGTACAAATGAGTCAAGGGCAATCAGAATAACATAATTCATGGAGCGATGGTGGTGCTGAATGTTGACTGTAGGATTGGGCTATAAAACTTGTCTCAAAAATTGTCATCAATTATCTATTTTCAGTGCCATATTTCAGATTTTAATACTGAATTATTATGAATAGACATTAAATTATAATGCAGTGGACTGAGTTATCTATCTCTAAAGAGACAACTTTACAGTCAGAGGAAAACTATTACTATTTTGACATGTAAAAGTCTAGCACACTTGCCCTTAATGGGCTCAAAGTTTTCATTCTTAATCCATATGATAGATATACCATACTATGGAGAGATATCATATTCATAGAAACCTGCAAGCTTGTTTAGTTTTTTTTTTTTCCAAACCTTCTTATTTTAAAATGATTGGTAAAAAAAAGTATGATCTTTACTGTCCTAAGTGTGCAGGCGACACTTATTTTTCTGCTCTGTGATACATCTCATTTCCATTGGTTAATGTCATCTGAGGAATCAACTGAGCCTTGACATTTTTCACTTGAGGTTGACAAATAAAAGATAGTGGCAATAAATAACAAGCTTTCATAACTAGAACCCTACACAGTAGCAATATGGTGCTTTGTATTAAACTTTTAAAGACCAAAACTATGACAGATTTTAGCAGCGAGTTCTGTTGCTTCATTAGTGGGTGTTAGAACAATTGACCAATTCATACAACACTTACTAAACCTTACCCCTGAAAATGATCTATGCGTGTGGACACAATAGTCAATGGAAGAGATGAATTTGGAATTCTATTCTGCAGAATTAAGTTCACTACTTTGTCCTTTTGTTTCCTTGCCTAAATAGCCTTTTCTGCATAAAAATAAGCTCCTGTAAATTCATGCACTTTTTTTCCTGTTTAAACACTTGTTTTTATTAAACTGATACTTTCATTTCAGATCCATCTCTTCAATCTATTTCCCCCACCCATCTGTAGTAATTTAAAGCTAACATATGTTGGATTTTAAAAATTATCTGGTTTACACGATGTTTAAAAACAAGAGTAACTGAATATACACAAATCCTTTGTATCTGAAGAAGTTAAATCCTTGTGATTTTTTTTCTAATTATTACTTATTAATTCCCTCCAGATTCTCACTGCTTGTTGTAAAGCTACTTAATAGAGACAGATTGAGGAGCTGAAGGGAGAAAAGTTTAAAAGGTTGAGCTTTAGCTCACGCACAATTAAACCAACTCCTCTTTCGGCTGACTCAGAGCAGCTATTTGTTTGTACTCACCAACATCTTGGAGGAATAACCTCATTACTGAGTTGCTGAATAAAAAGCCTAAATTCTATGATCTGTCCTGTCTTCCTTCACTTTTATTACACACACCTGAAAAATACGGTTTCAAAAAAGCGTGTACCTTCCTTTTCCCTTCCTCTTCTAATGGAGCTTACTTAGTTTAGTGGTCAAACTGAACTAGTGCCACTTGCAGCAGACATGCTGTTTGTCCTCCTGTTAGAAGAGTTCACGTTTTTTGACCCATCCGAGGAAGGCAACATGAGCACATTAAGACAAGGTTCTTGTTGCAGAAACGAAGCTGTTCCACTTGCAGAAGAATGTTGCATCCAGCTGTTCGTTTATTGCAGTCTTGTGTCGGAGCAACGAGGCTGACAAGAAATGGAATCAGCAGGCAGTAGTAAGAATTGTATTTTTAAAAAACAGTGGTGGCTGTTGAGTTGGAAGAGAGAAGAAATTAGTCATTAGTTTTCCCACCTGTTCCTGTGCTAAATATTGGCATTAATTAGCTAGTTCAGAGATGCCAAGCAGCTGAGCACAGGAGGTTCAATCTAAGTGGTTTAAAGTGCTGCCTGGAGGTTTGTGATGTTTTTACTTCAGTAACACAGGAGCCTTTAATGGGAATACTCTAAAGTATGCTTAGTGTCAGGTACGTGTCTCAGTTCCTTCTCTTTATTAAGAAGGCTTTCGAGCCACAGGATTTTTTGGGTTGGTTGTTTTGTTTTTCACTTAATTGGTTGTCAGGTTCAAGATACTTCAGAACCGGGCTTCTTTTTTTTTTTTTTTTAAATGACATTTTGTATGAAGAGTATTAAAGAAATAAACTTCTATATTGAACATAGGACAAATTCAGAAAATAGTACCTACCTTTTCCCTTCATAATTCCAAATACTTTTAGTTATTCTTACCATGAAATATTTAAACTTTTTTTTTCTCTGTAATTAGTTTTAAACTTTTTAAAATTTATTTATTTTCCCCTACCAATAACCATGAGCTGAATATCTGGAATAACAATTGTCTCTGATCTGACTCTTACTAGCTTACAGCAGAACTCCCTCTGGCTGTTACTTTTCCAGTTTTGCATCTGTGTTCAACAAACAGTGAAACTGGGCAACAGTCAGAACTGTAGAGATCATTTGTTTTCCTATTGCTGTCTTGAATTAAATAAGTTTTTAACTGGTTGAAATGTTATTCTGATAACACAGATGGTAATCCTCAACCCAAACCACTCGGATGATATGCAAACAAAAGTTTAGTAAGCTATATGCTGTTCCTAACTTTCTAGCTTTTTCTTTCTAATAAGCAAAATTCAGGCCTAGGGTTTGTATTTCCACTGATGTAAGCTGCTGTAGTTCTGCATAAGCTATAAATTATCTCTTTAAGTTATATAGATAGACAGACCCTCAATATTAGTAACTTCAGAGACTGATGGACTCTATTGCCTTTATTCAAACTATGCAAAGCAGTTGTTTGACCGAGATGACTCGTGGATCTAGCGCTGCTCTTGAGAGAACCCCAGGGGAGTTGTTTTGTTGTGCCATCTCTCTGTTGTTGTCAGCTTCAAGTGTGCTGCTAACAAATGCCTCAGTCTGAGGTACAAGTATAAAGCAGCTGGGTATTAGTGAACAAGGAGGGGAGAAAGGGAGCAATCAACCATGAACCAAAGTCTGAGGTTTTTTCCATTCTGTGCCGTAAGTGGCAAACTTAGATTTGTCCTTCTAAGATATGTAGCAAGTCATTAATCTGTTCTGTTTGGATTTCCTGTTGATTTTTTTTTTGTTTAGTTCTTTGAGAACCCTTTTGCCAGAGAGGAAAAATATAATTTGCTTCTGGCCCTTTTGGTTTGCCTTCGGGAGTAGTCGTACTGCTCTACAAATAAGGAAGTTGAAACCGGCCTTCGGGCATCGGGAGCATTTTTATTTAAGGAAGAACCAGAAGCTTGTCATTTTCTGCAAAAATATCCTGCCCCCACTGTTTTAATTTCTCCTGGCAGTAAATGATACTAGGAAATAAGCCATTGGGGTAATCATTATTGGGATTCATGCTGCTGCTTTCAATTGCTCTTTAGGTTTTTTTCCCCCAGAACACCACATAGTCTGCCTAACAATTATTTTATATTTGCTGCAGTGTAGGGCATGTTCATCAATGCTTCAATTAGAAGTGCAAACCTATAATTACCATCTCCACAGCCAGAAAAATGTGAAGTTTCATTTGTGATGATGAATATGCAGCTCTTTTAAAAAGTTCCTCAGTGTATTATTAGAAAGTGAAGGAGGAAAAAGAAAGAGAGGGGGATTTGCCTGACATTTCCACTAGGGAAATGGCAGTTATACTGAGATGTTTTTGTCCCTTTTAGTAGGAAAACATCAAAGACTTTATACATTTTCTTCAATATATAGGATATAACTATAGAGGCTACATATAATCTACTTATGATAACTTTACTTTAAAGAACGTACCATTTATATAGATTAAAAGAATATTAACAGCATTGATATGTGCATTTGTGTGCTTCCGTAAAGAAAATAGGATCATGCCTCTGCGTAAAAGCACATTCTAGCCATTGGCTAGGATTAGGAAGGAGTTTTTATGTATTGAGTATTCCCAGTCTTGGAGTACACCTGAGTATTTCATAATACTCAAGTGATTGAGCAAAGGGAAGACCTATACTTCAGAGAGCTCTGGTCCCCTATCCCCACTTTCAGCTCAGAGCTTCCCACCAAGGAGGCCGCAACAAGTTTCTGCCACTCGCTATTGTCGCTATTGCATCCTTGATTTTAGCCAGCAAAAGCTTTGTGCTTCTCTGATCTGACTGTATTGAAATTATTTCTGTTGTACAGCAGCATAAGAGATCCCTTTAGACCTTGATCCCTGCACACTGCTCCTGTACTGTTCTCACACAACCAGGGAATGAAAACACTTAGATCGTGGGTTATCCCTGTCCCTCACAGGCCCAAGTTACTGCAGAGAATCAGGACCATCTTGGCCTGTCTTTCTCCTTTTAATAGATCTGCAATAGGTATAACTCCAGTGACTGCTGTCTTCTGTAGCCACTGGTATCCAGCAACAACTGGTACATCTTATCAATTTCATTGACATCTCCATTTTAGAAATCCTGCATAAATTGTTTCAAGGACAGTGCTGTCTATTTTATATATATATGTATATATTTTAAGTCTTATTTTGCTAAACAAAAATAAGTAGTGAACGGGCACATCTAAGCTGTAGTCAAAATCAGATAGTGGAGAAAGGTTGCAGCAGAACGCGTCTGCATGGAGAACAGTGCTGATCCTCCAAAGATGTTCACAATTCACAACAGCCAGGTACAAGTGACTCCCGTGCTATTTTCAGTTGGCCTCTGCTAAATATGATTTGTAAGTTCCTGCTGTTTGAGATGTAATGGAGAGCATGTGGCATTGAGAGGATAATAAACAAGAGGCAATGGAAGATTAAGGTTACTAAGTAACAAGAGTCATTGTCAACTAGATTTGTAACAGAAAAGATACTGTTGATAAATAAATGGCAGGGCTATATCTCAGTGGGTGGATAGGACTATTCACAGGGTGGACCGCACTGAATTCTTATTCATAAATTCAGAATTGTTGGAAGTCAAGCAGAGATAGACCTTGCAAAGGAAATTACAACAAGTGAAAAAGGTTCTCTGGAAAATAGGGGGAAAGTGGAGTTGCAGTGTGTTAAAAATGGGTATTGTCTAAAAGATAATATGGGTCTGTCTCAAAAATTAAATTAATACTTCATCTCAGTTTTCAATAAAGAGGACTCTATAACATGGGGACAAAGGCAGGATGGCAAATGGGAACGACTATATAGAAATGCAAATTACAATAGTTAAGGTGAAATAAAACTCAGATGGCTGTGTCAGAGTCAGGAAGATTGGGTAATCTTTATCAGAGATACTGAGTAACTGGCAGATGAAAACTGAGTTCAGTAGCGTGGTTTCTTATTAAAAGTATCAACAGGTTCCTACTTAATGGCTGAAGAAAAGCAAAATCAGTAGTTGCAATTAAGAGAGGGATAAAATGTAGGAAACTAACTATAAACACATTAGGTTTGAAAAAATGCAAGAATTTAGAAGGAAGCATGAAGGAAATCACCTATTTGACTATAGCTATTAAAGAAATCCTGATTTACTAAAAGTGGATGTTATCCAACCACTCTGGCATTTTCCTTCAAGTTTAAATCTTTTTCTTAATGAGGTTCTCAGTATTAGAGTTGGGAATAAAAAACTGAAAATATTTTCATAAATAATCAACTCATTTTAATAGATTTTGCTTTAGTCATGGCCAACATTAATAATCATCCGTATTTTATTGGCATAAACACATTACACTGTTCAACTGTACTTTTCAACTGACATTTCCCTCGCTGTAAACACTACCACATTTACCACTTTAATGGATTTTAAGCTCACTGCAAAACCATGACGATGGGAAATATCATCTTAATTTTTGAGACAAGAGTTGAAACACCACAGGGTGAATGAAGAGAAACAGCAAGGGAATTTGTGGATGAGGCAGTGTTTGAAACAAGGCCCCACTCTACTCGGTTTCTTCTCCCCCTTCTGTTTTACAATTTTTGTCAAGCAAGACAAAGGAAACAGTCACTCCCAGTACCTCTTCTGTTTCCAAACTGCCGATTTCAAAATATCTGTATTCATTTGCACTTGGTTTTGCATATGGCAGCACTACAGTTCTTCTGTGCCATAAGTCCCTGCCAGAAGTCCCCATAGATATGTGACCCAGCTTCAAAATTACTCAAGTACTGGTCACAGAGCAGCTGGGGCAATACAGGACTGATTCAAACCTCACCTGAGAAGCTGGATAAATGTTGACTACACTAGTACTCCAGTTATTTTAAAAATATCTGTACAGAGGAAGACTGAGCTCACCTAAAATGAGGTTTTCACAGATAAGCTGAGGGCTCAGTTCACTATCCTAAGTGTAGACACCCTGGGGTATCTTACCTGGCCTCCAGTTGTTGTTCCAGAAGGAAATGGACATCTCACAACTCCTGTGTCATGTAATAAATTCTAAAAATTCTTTTAAAATTATTTTCTAAATTGTTTTTTCTTATTTACGAAATGTGGAATTTGTGTTGTCAGACTTGGTCCTCAAATTCACAAGGAGGCTCCAAGTAAAAACATGCACGTACCAGATATTTCTTCTACAGAAGACAGATAGGAGTAAAAAGCAAGTACAGGCTTCTGGGGACTAAATTTGGCTCAAAACCGTTTAAACTTTTTGTAAATGGTAATTAACTTCCTCAGAAAAGACTTTTTTTTTTTTCCTCAGAATTCTGAACATCCGGGAAAAATATTGGATCCTAAATGCTGACATTTTCGATATTCCAAGTGAAGTACCACTTAAATTGAGACTTATCACGGTTTTGCCCAGTCCGTTTTGGTATTTTACAGTATGACTGTTCATTTTGAGACTTGAGAACTGGAGAATAGTGGTTGGTAATCTGGAAAGCACCAAAACTGCTTACTTAAAAGTGTTGGTTTGAAAATTCCTTTTATTCCTCTAAATTTCCTTTTTAGTCTTTTCCTGGGTGAGGGACTCTAGTGTGTCTGGGTGTGTGATTGCAGCCAGAACACAGAATGGAGGGTCTGTGTGTCTGTGGTCCCAGCAACTGCGGAGACCCCAGTTAGTGGATGTCGATGCCAGCAACTGGAGTGGGACGTTGGGTCACAGAAACCCATGTGTCCATGGTGCCAGCCACTGGAGTAAGTGTGGGTGTGCAAATAAGTGTGTGAGCACCAGTGAAGGTCAAGCCAGGTGAGCCGGGGAGTAGGCGAGGTGGTCTGGGAGCCAGAGAGTGAGTGGGTCTCTAAGAGTCAGACCACAGGTATGGGGTGGCTATTGGGGACTAGGGGAGTTCCAGATGGCTCTGTGTGTGCGCATACGTGCATGTGGCCTCCGAGGTTCATACGTCCAGGTGCCAGCAGCTGGGCAGACTGGGTGTCTAAGCCCCGCTGTGGGGCCACCCACGTTGTACATATGCACTTTCCCGCTAGCAGGCCTCCATACTGCTCAGCCAGAGAGGGGAGCAGGATGAAGCCGTTCATGCTGTTTGTGCTCATATGAGTGCTCTGCAAGTTTGTTGTGTTGATCTGTGTGGCCAGAGCTGTATACATGTGGTGGTCTGCATACCTCTGCGTGTGTGTACTGGGAACACGTGCTCAGCCTCGCTACCCATTGGACGTGGGGGCATGGAGCTGTGGCAGCATTGCCTCTCTCAGACTGTCAGATCTGGTCCAGTTTTTCCCTGAACAAAACCAAAAAAACCCAAGTCCTGCTTTTTGGACAAAAGGAGGTTTTTCTTTTGTATAAGACGGAGGCTTTTCCTTTCCACAGGTGAATATAAATGCATTCTTTGTTCTACTAGAAGTAAACATCTGCACTGCAGTTGCTAATAAGTAGCTCGTTATTTCAGTGAGATGTTAAGCTCTTCCATTTCTTTGGTGGCTGTTCGACATTCCTGACTGATGGAAGCCATCTTTCGTCAGGTCTTTCTTTCTCTGTCTGACCAAGCATTAAAACCACACATGCCATCAACACTAAAACATGTTAATCATGTGCAGAGTAAGCGCTCTTGGCTGCGGTCATGTCTGATCTCAATCAATCACTTTTGGGTGACAACAGGGTTGAGACTGCTGATCCCCGATATCTTCCTTATAAATGTACTGCAACTGCTATTCTTCTCCCCAAACATAATCCAAAAAAGCAATGTTTTGAAGCTTTTGCAAGAACCAACAAATGATTGAGAAGATAAGGCTTGAAATCAAAAAGATCATCAGCTGTTGGACAGAAGTCAGAGCAGGCAAGTTGTTCTCCTATGCCCCTTCCAAAAGAATGTTGTAGGTGAAGGTGGGAAGAAGCAGGCCATTAGCAAACTTCTCTTACATCTTCCTCCTTTGAAAGCTGGAATAGATATCTTATTTGCTGTTAGCGCATGGTGCTGGTGCTACTAATGGAAGACTGAAGACCTAAGAGGACATAAGTGTCTGCACTTGCTGGAATGGAATTACGGAATAGCTTTTGAAATAGTCCATTAATATTCTAAGATCATTAAAAATGTAAGTTTAAACAGTCTTTCTGCCACACTAACAGCTGAATACTGAAGTAAAATTCTTACCATTGCTTTTCAGTTACTAGAATTTACAGCTGGCCTCAACTTGTTGGCATACGCCACACTATGTTTAAAATGGATTGTAATTTTACCTTTAGTGAATTTCTTAACTGAGAGACATTCAGCATATGTGGTTCAGTGCTGTCATTCTGAAGCTGCAATGACCTTTTGAGTCTGAAATGGTTTTATATCAAAGGACTTGCAAATGGACTCATTTATACCTTACACGCCCAATATTTTGGATTTATGCCACGATGGAGCCAAGTTTTCTGACATTATAAATTGTATCTTGATCTTAAAATGCCAAATAGAATGCACACTCAAAACCCTGATTCTTCGAGACCGATAGGATGCTTGCCATTGACTTTAATCAGCCCCAAACTTAATCCTCTATAGTATCAACTTTCTGTTTTATGACTACGTATCAAAGGTTAACCACACACTCATGCAGCAATGTTGTGTGCTATGAATATCGTTCTGTGCTGTAAATTTTTCAGTTTTTAAATTATTTCCCTGCTATCTGACAGAGTAGAAAGCAAGTGGAGGAAAGAGAGAGGGGAAGGAGTTTCACTCTCTCAAGTGAAGATGTGTCCTCAAAGAATTCAGACTATGTCCTCTTCTGCCGTAATTAAATTTACAGGACTAACAGGTAGCTGTACAGCACACATTTATCCTACTCTCAGAGTCAATTTTTGTATTTCTTTCACTCACTCATACTCCAAAATTCACATTTAACTTTTAATTAAATCTAGAGAATATAAGATTGAGTAAAAGTTGCATTTATCATTTTAAATTTAGAACGCTTACTGAATATACATTATTGCTCTGTGGTTCAATTGAGTTTAATTTATTAAAGATTTTTTTTTTTCCTCTAAAACTATTTAGACTCTTATGGCGCCCTGATTTCTTCAAAAAGAGGTTGGATTTTGTAAGCAGTAAATGGTCTCCATTCAGGCTGTAAAATATATGCTAAGATTTTTGTGACAGACTATCCACTTCTTACTGTATATCTGTTCCTTGTGGACCTCTATTGGTAATAAGTTTGTCCTACTGCAATGAACAACATGTTTAACATTTTCCAATAACTGTCAAAATGATTAATAACAGATTCTGATAGAACCAATTACATTAGTTATTACTAATCACTGTTTGTTGAGAATTAGGCATGTAAATGCCAACATATTGCTAAAAAGTTTGAAAATAATTTTATGTTTGAGTATGTGAATGCATGACAGCTTACATTATCTAGGTGAATTAGGAACAAAGGGCTAATGATGTGCAATGAAAGAGTAGTGTTTATCTCTGTTTATCTATACAAAGGGATACCTGAGTTAGTTCTGAGTGGCAGCCCTCAGCAATAGAGGGAGAGGAGCTGTTCCAGGATTTTTCTTTCTCTGGGTTCCCAGTTTCTCCAGGTTTCTCAGGCTTCCTGGGGTACCTAATTAGCCCACTTCATGTTGTATTACATTGCACCCACACTGCACCTTCTGAGACTAGTGCTAGCTTTGTTTGTCTTTGTAATTTCCTTTACCAGTAGACATACCTAACGTAAACAGAAAGATAACAGCAACAAACAATAACTCTGTTTCATCTTGTTCTTCCATGGAAACAAATAGGATCGTTCAAAATTGCCAATATTCAACCTTACTTTCATCTTTAATGGAGTTCTGAATCTCAGTATGAAGGTTTCTTCTGCAATCCACTAACAATACAGAATCTGCCCTATACTTCTTGTGAAAAGCTTTGCGTAAAGAAACAATCTTTGCCCCAAAAAGGCAAAGCCCTTTTAACAGGCTTTTTCATCTTTACCTTCCTTCTTTATCAAGGACACCATCCTGCCTCTCTTGGAGGCAGACTGTTGGGTCACACAGGCACATATGTGTTGACTTTCACCCAAGTAATCCCAGACTTGACCTTCATTTGTTGCTAGAAATTCTTGTCCTCCTTTAATCCCTTCTCTAAGGACAGAGGTGTGGGAGACCTTGTTGATGAAGAATACTGAGGCAAACAATGCAACTAACACCTCAGCCTTATCTGTATCTGCTGTCACCAAGTCCCCCACCCCAATGAGCAAAGAGCCCATGTTTTCCTTGTTCAGCCTTTTACTACTGATGTAGCAATAGAAGCTCCTTTTTTTTCCCTTGATATCCCTGGTAAGTGTAATGTCTAGGTCAGCCTTGGTTTTCTTAAAGCCATCCTTACATGCCTGCATTCTGCTGTCCTTAGCCTGTATGTTGCATTCTCTCACAAGTGGCATGGCAGTGAGTTGGAGATGTGTGAAGAAGAGCAGCCACCCAGGACAGCAGATGAACTTGCATGTGTAGTAGGGACAGACTTCAAGTTGTGCTACTGCAGGAGGGTGAAGCTGAGGAGAGAATATAGGAAAGAGATTTGCAGGGGACTACTGAGAAGGGCAGGAAAAAAACACATATAAATAGAGACATTTTCTTCTAATCATTTGTGCCAAATTTTGAGAGAAATGAGCTGACTACAGCTGAGTTTGGTATCAAGGATAAGGAAATAAAAATGTGTTTGCAAGCCCTTTTCTTTTTTGTTCTATCTTACTATGTCTTTATTCTTAAAAGGCTGGTTTTCTAAATTATTGTCTAATGAAAACCTGAGGGAGGTTTTGAGTTCGAAAATGATCTCATCTCAAGGGAGCTTACTAAAGGAGAATGCAGATGCACCCTACAGTGGTGCCTGAATGGGGGGGCAGCACACTTGTTGTTTGAGAATAATTATTTTTCTCTGAATTTATTTTAAATTTGTGCCAAGACTGTTGGTACCGAACAGCCCAACTTAGAAGTGTGTTCTGTTTCTGTCTGTTCTTCTTAAATACTATTGGTCCTGATATGCCTCCATCATCATAATCTCTAAATATTAAAAGCAGTTTGATACTCCTCTGTTTTTCACCTGCAGAAAAGTACATGTTTCACTAGCTTGTCACACTGAATGTTACTGTATTTAGTTATACAGAGACGCCCGTATTCTCCTAACTGCTCCTTCACGTAACGCATGGAGGAGAGCTAGAGAAATGCATTTGATCTTATGAAAACAATGCTTAAAAAGAGAGATTTCAGGATCACATAATCTATGCTTTCACACTTTTATGTATGTTTCTGGTATTTGGAACAGAACCTATTTAAAATTTCAATTAGCTGGATTCAATTATAAACCTCAAAGATCTGCTCACAGTTGCATCAAATGAAAGGTAATGCATAGTAATGTCTCCTCCTACAGATACAAACAGTCTCTTATGGTAAGGCAACAAGGCTTATTTCCTTAAGACCGAAATAAAGGACACATTAGGTGGATTGTTGAAGTAGTACAGTTGAGGTGGTAATACAATGTGAATTATGTATTCCTGGAAATTCAGTTTGACATTTAAGGCATCTGCGTATATAGTATTATTGTGGTAGGTAATATATTAAAATATAGTATAAGGTTATTAATTTTTCTTTGACAATTTTCAGATTTAAGTGTGTATATTTACAAGTTCGTGTATACATCTGTATACAGAAATATATATCTGCCATCTTTCTGTGTTCTAAATTTCCAGTTAATTCCCTGTTTACTTTGAGACATTAGTCATCTATAATGTCTATGAGGAAATCTTGTTAGAAAAGGGATTGAAATATTTATATTCCACTAGAAAATAATCTTAATAAAGCTGATTCTTATCTTGGTGGGACCATGAAAGTCCTGGGACCCTTAACACCATTATTGTGATGAACTCCTTAGAAACCCGTTGCTAAAACTGACTTTTATGTGTCTCAGAAAATGAACTTGCTTCTCTACGATGACATGTTTGAGTTTTTTAATATTAACTTCCTTGCAGAAGTAGGATGTATTTTTTAAAGTATTTTTTTCTAAGTTACTGTTTTCAATAAGGATCTATTTGATATCAGATTCTGCATTCTGAACAGAGAAGGAATGAGTCATTGTAACTCAACTGCAACAGTAGAAAGTTCTGCTTTATTTAAGATTATAAAAATAGTCAAGGTAAAGAAAATAAAAGACCACCCATCTGAACCACGTTCTTAAAGAAATAGAAAAGAAACAAAGTAGAAGGGTTGTCTTCTCTTCGTGTATTTCCCCCAGCTTTTAGGAACTTCTTCAGCTAAGTTTCATAGATATGGACTTTCACGATGTTTTTCAAAATTTCTTTTTTTGTCTCATCTTATTCTCTGGAAAACCTATGGAAATACATTTTGCAATAAGACAAGTGCCCACAGCAAACAAATACTGTGAAGATTCTCAATGGGGTATTTTTCCCCTTGGTGGGAACTTAATTTCTTTTCTAGTCTGTAAATACTGAAATTGAGATGATCTAAACTCACTTGTCCAAGCTTCCTGTAGACTGCTTGGGGTCATGACAGATTTTCAATTCTACACAAGTATGCAAAGAACACCATAGTCAAACTATAATAACAAATCTAATTATAGTTTCCACCAATGAAATGTGAAAGAAAATACGTGGTTGAGACAAGTCAACAGGTAGTGGCAGAAAGAATTTTTTATGACAGTAGGTCTTTTTCCAACCAGAGCTGCTTTTTTGCTGATGATCCCTTTTCATGCAATGAATTATGCCAACTCAGAGAGACTTCTACCTTTTACCTGGCAATTAATGGTACCAGCGCCCAAACTGGCTGAATTTGTGGATGTTTATCTCACAACTAGCAGTCAAAATACATCATAAAAGGGACCGTGAATTATTTGGCTGTCACCTTGAAATAATACAAGGTCAGTGCGTGAAAATATTGTATCCTGCCCAACTTGGATTGTACCAATTTCTGACAGACACCTAAAGGACTGGTTCTGTTTTTACACTTCAACAACACTTGCACTGCTCGTCACACCACTAAAATGTATGCATTTGAAATCTATGAATTTCTAACGTGGATGCGTCCTCTTTTGAAGCATAAAATTACAGCTTCGAGTCTAATGCAGTACACTAGAAAGAAGGCCAAACTTTTTAGAAGTTTTGTATAATGCTGTCTTTCCTTTGTTTCTGCTTAATAAAATATTAAACACTTCTGTATTAAGAGGATCAAATTATCATCTACTTGGTGAGGAGGACTTCAGTGACGCCTTTTGGAAGGTCACGGAATGGTTCTATGAGTAAATATACACACACGTTAATTACAGCCTAACATATAACTTGCAACTTCCCCATCGTTTCCTAAAAGGAGTAATTTGGTTAATTAGCCTTCTTTTTTTTTTTTTCTTGTTTACTCATTTTCTTATGCTCTGTCTTTATTGGATTTTTGAGGTGATTATTGTCTTAACTTGAGCAATGAAGTTTTACTCTTTGTAATCAACACACTCACTAGTTTTCATTAATATTCTAAATAAGACCAAAATCACGAACTTTTGTTTCTTTTTTGCATCCAACAGACATGTTGGTATTGAGCCTTATCTGTGAATTACTCATTACCTTAAAAAAATCACTGTTTACAGGACTGCAAAAGGGTTTGTAGGCAAGCCCAATTAAATCATACAGCAGAAGCAGACAGGATGGAGGAATATGGTATGGGCAAAGACAGTTATCTCCTNTGGGCAAAGACAGTTATCTCCTGGGCTCCTTGACCAGGTCATCATTTACTCATTTGCACACTCTTCAGATTTGAAATTGCTTTGCATGTTAACCTTTACTTAAGTGCATAACCCATTAAATGAGTATTATCCAACAGGAAGAAATTTCCATATTACCTGTAAGCATTGAAAGGCTGACACTGAAAATTAAGATCAGTAGAACATTAGGGGATTTTTCATTTGTTTTGAGGCTTTCTTGTTTTTTTAATAGTGGATGATATTTTAAATAGTTGTAAAGCAGTATTTTTAAACTTCTCCACATATGTTCTCTCTCACCACAAAAAATAAAA
>VYZM01020101.1:296355-307544 GCA_013398915.1 Dromas ardeola | reverse complement strand
TTGGTCAAGCATGACTTCCCCTTGGTGAATCCATGCTGACCACTCCTGATTACTTTCTTGTCCTTCATGTGCCTAGAAATGGTTTCCCTGGGAAAAAAGCTGTTCTATCATCTTCCCTGGGATAAAGGTGAAGTTGACTGGCCTGTAGTTCCCTGTGTCCTCCTTGCCCTTGGTGAAGACAGGAGCGACATTTGCTTTCCTCCAGTCCTTGGGCACTTCTCCCAGTTGCCATGAGCATTCAAAGATTATTGAGAGTGGTCTTGCAATGGTTGACCCTCCATATACTGTCTAGATACAGCCAAAAAAATAACTTACATAAGGAAAGAAAGACAGCAGGTTGCTAAAACACAAAAAAAAAATGCCTTTATAAAAGGGCAGTGAACTCAGGTATCCCCATAATATGGAGCGTTTTCTGGGAAAAATGGCATGAGTGTTCTCTGCTTCAATATCAAAACTGTAGAGTGAGAAAGCACAGATAAACCTTCAAAGTAAGACCAATGAGAAAAAATTGCCACACAGAAAAAAATAATATTTTGAGTTTGTTTCAGCAGGGAATCAATTGTAATGGTGAACAGATCAACACTGGAAACATGCAGCCAGCTAACTAATCCACTTAGGTAGGCATACAAATCTGACAGTTCCCCTTCTATACTCATGAAGAATGAGCAAGCCCACCCTAAACAGCCACAGCATTCAAATAGTGAAGCTGAGCCTGATGCAGTTGGAATAGTAGATGTACTCACAATCTACATAAGAAAATGTGCCATGAAAGGCAGAGTCCTGGAAGTCCTAGTTGAAAATATAATAACTGTCTCTGCAAGATGGGACAGCATGATCTTATCTCCTGTAAGACTTTAGAAAACAGTGGACTTGGAAGTAAGCAAAAATCAACATTCTGTAAAATGGTATCTCAAACTCACCCTGTGGAGAGACTAGGATGAAAACATCTCTGTCTGAGAGACACCAGCATAAACTGTTACATCTTAAGACATGGTTTTATGACCTTATTGTCAGATTTCAGTAGTCAGGATATTTCCTATTCTTGGCCCAACAGCTTGAAGCATCTAGGGGTATATCGGAGATGTGTGTTCAGCATGCCTGAGGATAAACTGCAAGCAAGTGATTTTGTGCACACGCATAGAGAGATCTGAAGAGCAATCAACTGAATAGAGACAATGTTCTCTCAGCACTTCTGTAGACACAGAATTTGCAAAATTATTATCTATCATTACCTATGCATGACACTGCAATATGTTGTACAGGAAAATCAAACAAGCATTTTAAATTATGTTGAACTCTCTGTACCTTATATGTATGTCTAGCTCCTCGAGAGACCAATGTTTCTTTGCTCTAGGTTGTACTGAATTCTTCATCCTATAACAGCACTATCCATTGTAATAAAGTGGAGAAGGATAAAAGGGCTTTCTCACATGCATTCCAAGGGTCCTGCTGCCACTGCAGGAAAAAAATTCCATCAGAAGAAACCATCAACAACCTGCTAAGGGACAACATCCACTGCTCCGTAGGGAGTAAACAAAGTTGATTCACATTTGCAGAGTTTGAAGATGTTGTCATAGGGTGTAATGTAACCTGTCGTATTACCCAAATTGCCACCCATCTTTAGAGCCTGGTAGGGCAAACTTAATAGTATTGATACTTAGTCGAGTACCACCTCACTGAAGTTGAGAGCAAAAGCTGCAGAGAGAATTTCTAGCAGTTCATCCCAAAATCCAGAGCACTGACTAGGCATCTGCAAAGCAAAACAACTCAAGGAAAATATCTTCCAATGCCACTGTGTCCTAAACAGTGGGCCACATCAGGAGAAGAGTGTAATTCATACTGTCCTAACAGTGAAAACACCCCAAGCAATGGACAGACCAAAAAGTAAGATGTTGTACTGTTAAAAAAAAAAATTAAAAAATCCCAACAGAAATGTGAAACAAACTTAATAAATAGAAACGTGAAGACATGCATGCAGAAGATTGTGAACTACGAGCAAGTCTTTCCAAACCTTTTAAAAAGCTAAAAAGACCAGACCACACAAAAAGAAAGTGCAGAGACTATGTAAGCATACCAAGGCATGGCACAACACCAGAAAGGTGTCTCAGTGAAACAAAACCATAAATAAGGGAAACAGAAATCTCCTTATAAGCAAAGACTTTAAAGAAGTTTAAACTCCAAAAAGCCTGACAAATCTATTTGTACCCATACAAATCAGGCTTACCATAAAAAGTTACTATGACACTGTGCAAGTTCTAACCAAATTATGGTGGAGTTCAACATAAGTAATTCAATAAACTAATGACGAACATGGGGAAGTTGGTGGAACAGAATTCTTACCGTTCCTTTACAAAATCTTTTGGAAGAGTAATGCTTTGAAGAAAGATTCTAACACACAGCAAGTCAGAATTAACTTCCATAAGATATTCACAGCAATGTTCCACAAGCTTCTAAAAACAGTCGTTACCTTGCAGAATTTATAATGTCATGGTGATATTCATTGCTATTAACTGTCTCACGAAAGAAACTCTCTAATACTAGAGAAAATTGTTCACCTTACCACTATGAAGTTATGAAGCAAACATATACCAAAAGCAGACTCCTAAAAAGCACCTACATTCTGAATTAATATTGCTACCGTAAAGCAATTGTAGCAGCAAAAATTTCACCAAATTCTAGAATGACCTATATCTGCAGTGTTTCATTTTATTTTGAATGTATTACACCTGAAAATAAAAGATGTAAATTATGCTTTATTAATATCTAGTATTTGATGGAAGTAAGTAAAATGGTTGATTCACGGGAAACTATGCTTTGCTACAGAAATCACCAACCGTCTTAGGGAGGATCCCCAAAGACTACAGGTTAGCAAGTACATATAAAGGGGCAAAAACCTCAGAAAAGGGTCATTCAAAGACTTTTTCATGTAGCATTTCATACTTGAATTAACAAAAAAAACATTTATTTTAAAAAAAAAAGATTCCCAGCCTGTCCTTTAACAGTAGCTCTTTGCTACAGGTAACTTCTGATTTGAAGACTTGTAGCTGTAAGTCTTCCAAAACAGTTACTACATTCCTTGTATCTTAGGTCTGCTTCTCTTCTTTCATTTGTTCCCCATCTCCACTTTGGAAACACAGAGGGGGAGGGACAGAGGGGAGAAATGAAGAGACAAACAATAATCACGTGAGGGAACTAGTTTATCCTATATTTGGGGGGAAAAAAACCTCAGAATTTATTGCAACCGATTTAACAGATAGTCAGAAAATCACCACCTTGAAATGATGCATTATGAGCTACATAATATGAATTTACATTTACATCGACAAATGACAAACAACCCAGAAAGATCACCTATTTTTAAGACTGCCAGATACTTCCTTGTAGAAAATTCATTTTTCAGTTTCTTTTAAGTTGCCAAAGGCTTTCCAAAATGACCCATTCTGTGCCAGGTGTCCATCTCAAAGCTGAGCTACTTCAGTGTTTTCATGGTACTCAAAACATTTTTTCCCCTTCCCAAGTAAAGCTACAGAAAAATACACTTTCGCTCCATCGCAAAAGGCTATTTTTTCTTTAAAAAGTTTAATCCCTTGCGTGCTTTAAGATGCACATGCATCTTCCTAAAAGACAGCAAAATGCATAGCCTGACACACAAGTGATGTTTTTGTCAAGCTCACTGTAACATTACTGTTATTGATTTTGTTTTGATACGTTATAGCTGAGTCACTTACACATTCTGTCTGTACTGACTGCATTCCAATATAAATGGAACTAAGCATCCGCAGTTGTAGACTTACAGGATTATACAGGCTGGAAGGGACCTCCAGATATCCCCAGTCCAACCTCCTGCTCAAAGTCAACTAGGAGATCAGAACAGGTTACTCAGCTTTATCCAGTTGGGTCTTGAAAACCTCTAAGACAGAGGCTGCACAGCTTTTCTGGGCAACCTCTTCCACAGCTTGACTATGCTCATAGAGAGGAAGTTTTTCCCCATATCCAGTCTGAACCTTCTTTGTTTCAATTTATGACCACTGTCTCGTGTCCTTCCACTACATGCCTCAGTAAAGAGCCTGACTCCATCTTCCCAGTGATCTCCTCAAAGAAAACCATAAGGTTGTTTTTAGGTCCCCCTGAAGCCACCTCTTCTCCAGCTGAACAAACCCAGCTCTCTCAGCCTCTCCTCACAGGGCAAGTGCTCCAGCTCCCTAACCATCTTGATAGCCTTCCCCTGAATTCACTTCTGTTCATCGATGTCCTTCCTGTATTGAGGGTCCCAAAACTGGGTTCTCTAGATGTGGTCTAATGAGCACCAAGTAGAGAGGAATAATCACTTCCCTCCATCTACTGGCTATGTTCCTGTTAATACAGCCCAGGATGTTGCTGCCCTTCTTTTCTGCAGGGGCATGCTGCTGCTGGCCTGTGGTCAGAGTGCTGTCCACCAGGACCCCAGGTTTCTTCAGCAGAGCTGCTTCCCAGCCAGTATCACTGCAAGGTACTCTTCCTTCCCAGGTGCAGGGCTTCACATTTGTCCTTGTTGAATTTCATATGGCTTCAGATGGGCCTTGTGTCCAGTGCCAAAGCCCGTCTGAATGGCAGCCCCATCCTCATACATATCAACTATTCCCCCCAATTTGGTGTCACCTGCAAGCAGAAGAGCACACATCATCACCTTCTCAGGATGAACCCTACTTGTTACCAAGCTCCATATATGACACATTAACCACTACTTTCTGAGTCCATCCATCCAACCAGTCTTTTACTCATCTAGTTCTCCATCCACTCAGACTGTAATGTCCAAATTTGGATACAAGAATATTGTTGGAGACAAAGTTGAAAGACTTGCTAAAGTCAAGGTAAATGAAATTTACCTTGTTCTCCCCTCATCGAAAAATCCAGCAATTTTACCATAGAATGCAATAGTCATGCACAATTTACCTTTGATAAACCCATGCCAACCGATGCAAATCAATTCCTTCTTGTGCCCAGGAATGTGTTCCGAGAACATACCCATGCCCTGTTTTCCCAGGGAAGAAAAGGAAGCTCGTCAGCTTTGTAGCATCTTGAACTGTGTTTTGGCCTTTTTTGAAGAGTGCAACACATGCCTTTCTCCAGTCATCGGAAAACTCTCCTGATACCCAAGATGTCTGAAAGATGATGGGGACGGACCTCACTATGACTCTGACCAGCTCTATCAACATCCTCAGACACAGTCCATTTGGCCACATGGAGGTGTATGATTCAAGTTCCCTCAATAATCCTTGACTCACTCACTGCTGGTAGCTACTCTCCTCAAACCCTGCCACTAATCACAGAGGCCTGGGAGACCTTGTTGGTGAAGACTCACTAAGGCAAAGAGGGCATTGCGTACCTCAGCCTTATCCATGTCCACTGTCACTAAATGACACATCACATTCAGAAACAAGCCCATATTTTACTTGTCCAGTATTTTACTAGTAAAGTACTCAAAGAAACTCTTCTTTCTGCCCTTGACCTCCCTCACAAGTGTCATCTCTAGGTGAGTATTGGCTCTCTTGATGTCATCCCTATATAACAGGACAACATTTCTAAATTTCTCCTTTGTTGCCTGTCCCAGCTTCCACTGCTTGTATATCCCACTTTTGCACTGGAGCTCAGACATGAATCACATAATCATAGAATCATAGAATCCCAGGTTGGAAGGGACCTCAAGGATCATCTGGTCCAACCTTTCTTGGCAAAAGCATGGTCTAGACAAGATGGTCCAGCACCCTGTCCAGCTGAATCTTAAAAATGACCACTGTTGGGGAATCCACCACTTCCCTGGGGAGATTATTCCAACAGCTGATTGTTCTCATTGTGAAAAAATTTCCTCTCATGTCCAGTCGGAATCTCCCCAGGGGTAGTTACTTGTACCCATTACCCCCCATCTTTTCTATGTGACTCCTTGTAAAAAGGGAGTCTCCATCTTCTTTGCACCCACCCTTTAAATACTGGAATATGGTGATAAGGTCTCCCCTAAGCCTTCTTTTCTCAAGGCTGAACAAATCCAGTTCTCTCAGCCTTTCCTCATATGGCAGGCTTCCCAGTCCTTTGATCATCTTGGTGGCCCTTCTCTGGACCCTCTCCAGCCTTGCTACATCTTTTTTGTGTAGCAGGGACCAAAACTGAACACAGTATTCTCTTGTCAGGCCACACCCACAGGTGAGGCCTGACAAGCACTGAACAGAGTGGGATAATGACTTCTTGATGCAACCCAGCATCCTGTTGGTTTTCTTTGCCCCAGCAGCACACTGTTCACTCATATTGAGCTTGTTGTCCACCAGGACCCCTAGGTCCCTTTCTACAGAGCTGCTCCCCAGCCAGGTAGATCCCAGCCTGTGCTACACTCCTGGATTATGTTTTCCTAAGTGCAAGACCTTACGCTTGTCCTCGTTGACCTTCATAAGGTTCTTGTTAGCCCACTCTTCCACAGCCTATCCAGGTCTTCCTGCAGGGTGGCTCTCCCTTACGAATCTTCCTCACTATAGGAAGTCTGCTTCCCCACTCAGTTTGGTGTCACTAGCAAACTTCATCAGGGTACACCTGATCCCATCATCCAGATCACTTATGAAATACTAAATAGTATTGGTCCAATATTGATCCCTGGGGGACCCCACTTGTGACAGGCTGCCAGTTTGAAAAGGAGCCATTTACCACCACCCTCTGGGTGCAGCCTGTCGGCCAGTTCCCCACCCACAGCACAGACCACTTGTCTAGACCGTAAGACATCAGCTTCTCTAGGAGGAGGCTGTAAGGCACCATATCAAAAGCCTTGGAGCAATCCTGGTAGACAACATCCGCTGCTCACCCCGTACCAACAGAGCAGGTTACTTTGCCATAGGAAGTTCCTTGTTAAGTTCCTGTAAAGTTCCCTGTTAAGCCAGGCTCATCTCTAGACAGGCCTGCTTGTTTTCCTGAGTATCAGCATGGACCACTGGCATCTAAATTGCTTCTCAGTGATGTCCTGCTGGAACCATCAAGCACGAAGAGGTAAGCTATCCATGTGAACAAAAGGGTGGAAAAGAGGGAGACCAACAGGACTTGACTGAAGGAAGAACTGTAATGTGGGAAAAAGCTGATACAGTCGACATGGTGAACAGAATTTTGAATCTGGATTACACACAAAGTCTGAGGTGGGTGAGAAGACTGGTAGGAAAGGAGTAAACAAATTCAGATGAGAGAACAGCTAGGTAGAGAGACCAGAATGAAGTACAACACTGAAGTTGGAAAACTTCAGAAGACAGAACAGGAGCCAATGGAAATGCAAAATATAAAGAGGACAGATCCTGGCCATGATACAGAACTGGATGTGAAGCTGAGGATAGTGGACAGAAGTCTGAGACTAGCAGACAGGAGTGTGAATAATTGTATAGGATTCAAACAGTGAAAGAACAATGGCATAAACAACTTATTAGTCAAAATCTCCCTGCACAGTAGTTCTGGATCTCAGACAAGAAGCCCTTTAGTGAGAAACCTATTTAGATGGGGAAAATAGGATTGTGATAAAAATTTCAGAATAGGGCAAAAAAGATTGGGACAGGAAGACATTTAAGTAGATATCACAGAAGGAATAAGCAGAAAAATCAGCATTTACCAGGACACGATCATTCCCAGAGCCTGGAATAGAACCCAAAATTCCAGAGTTTTGTCACTACTTTGAAACACTTAAAAAATCTCAGAAAACCATTCACAAATCATATCATTGGGACCACAGATGGATTACTAATTACTAGTATCACATTCTCTGCTAGCTCAAGTGGCTGAAGTCTCATGGCAAAATATACACATTTTAGCCTTTCTAAAGACTTATATGCTATAATGCAATCCCACATGATAGAAGGTTTCCTCCTGTCCATCAGGGTTGCTGCCTTTTTTAACCTAGCATGTTGAACATTTTCGTTATGCATATTTTTTTTAACAGATGAGTACCAAAAACTTAACCTTCAGTTTAAAAAAAAAAATTTATAGTCACTTCACAAAAATTAAAGACTATTTGATCTTGTTCTCTGTGCCCTTGTGTGCAAGGTACTCTTGCTATATTACTGAACAAGATGTAAAAAAAAAATGTAAATGACGACACTATATTATATAAGGACCTTGCCATATGCACTGCAAATGTTGGCAAGTGTGCTGTTAATAAGATAGGTATTGCAGGAAAAGAGAGGGAATTAATAATGTCCTGGAGAATTTTATTTTCTTCTTGTTCCTTGCAAGCAAATCATCTTTAAAAAAAAAAAAAACAACAACAAACAAACAAAACCAAAAAGACTTTCAATGGGCAATCCACTTATCAAAATTTTGGACTTAGTATCTTGGGATTAACATTGCAGCAGATCTAAGTATTTAAATTTGCAGTCTAAATCAACAGACACCATACTACTAATCAAGCAGCGAGGTCTTTTCTAGCATATGCATTCATGGATCCCTGTTAAGGCACCTATAAAAAAATAACAAAGAAAGCCAGGCCATTGTTAGTAAATTACCTAGGGAAACAGACCTTTAAGAGAAAACATTTTAGAACATGCAAATCATTAATACACTGATAGATTATTTTGAAAAGTTACATCATAAAGGCCCTAAATTGGATATTCAACATGAAGGGACGCATAACACATCTCCAGAGACTTCTGCAAAAATATTACTAGCGAAACATGCAAGGCACTAGAGACTAAAGGTAATGAAACAGCAAAAGAGGAAATTAAGACGGTATAGTATGAACAGCACATAACAAATAGTGAGGCCATACGTTATTCGATACCAAGAAAAAAAGATTCAATATTGCTCACTGAAGACAATATATGCCATTCTATGCTATACACTGAAAGAAATATTGTAGGGAAAAGTGTAACATTTAACCATATATTTACAGGCCAAATTACAGTTCTTACGAGAATCCCTAATTCTGGCATTTCATGATTTATGAGGGCTTGATCTTACAACTTCAAAGTTCTTTGAAGATAGTTTTTGTTGCATAATAACAAAACAGCCATGCAATTTCCCTAAAATACACATCACTTCACTTGCAGATTGTATTCATCATATAAAAGAGATGCATATTAATGCAATCATACATAGCATGCATCATCTACATTTGTTTTCCTTATTGTATCAGAAGCATATTCTATGACCAAACAGCAAGCTTTTGAATCTAGAAAAAAAATGTCACATTTTGCTTTGACACTAGCTCCCCCTCCAGACCAGCCTAAGATTATAGTAATTACTTTTTATTTTAAATTCTGACTCTGCAACAAGATTTAAATATCCAAGTCCAAATCTGCTTCATCTTTATCCCCTTAAATGTCAATGAAAAGACTGATCAGATAATGTATATGTAAATATAAAAAAAATATTATTTTTTACTGTACATAAATTCTAAGACTGGGAAAATCATTTGGTTTAGAAGAGCTCTGACAGATAAAGCAGCAATTCTGTACAGCTACAGAGAGATAGGAATGGACCAAAAATACAATTTTTCAGATTAATCCTAGGAATGGTCTGCAATTTTTGTAATATATGAACATTCCATTATACAATCAAACCTCTGTTTGCAGTCCCAATAAAGTGATCATAAACTACAGATGCCAAAACAAGAGGAAGCCCCTATATGGTTTAGTACTACCTTTACTGATTCACTTAAGGTGATTTAGCTCCATTTCCGCTCCAGCAAGTATAGCTAACATTTTTTTCTTGTTCTAATATTAGCTAGAACTAATATTTTTCAGTTGCTCATTTAATGAAACTGCCAAAATTTTAAACAAAGACACAAAAGTAAAAGAGAGAGAAAGCTACAACTTCCAGTCTGACCCTCTGTATTTCCCAGTTGTCAAATGTCCTGGCAGCTACATCACTACAACAGTGAATTCGCGCGATTCAATGCTCCAGGCTGACTCCTACTCTTTCCTCCTTATTGAACTGCTTGCTCAGAAAATATGAATAATTAATTATACTTTCAACGCTGAAAAAAAAAAATTGTCTCATGAGTTGTTGGGAAAATATGCAAACTTTGCAATATGCTACTTTGCCAGTTTAAGGTACGTATGAAACCCTAACAAGTATCAATAAAAATCTGGCAGTAAGCATACCTGTAATAATCAGAGAAACAGGCACTACTGGAAATATATCAAAGCACACCAACTCCTAGTAACTAGCTTTCTTTAATAATGGAAGGAATTGTAACAGAGCCTTCTGTAAAACCACACCAAGCAGCAGCAGCACAGGCAATGTTGGCCATTTATTTGCTTTCGCAGTTTAGATTTTTCTAAAGGTTTTGACAATTTACAGCAGAGAATGGCTTAGCAAAAGAAAAAAGAATACTACTATAAAATCAAAACACTCTTGCCGAAGTATTTACTCCATTAGCTTTCAATTAATGCCTAGACATTAAAATACTACATTTTGGGGTAGAGGAAGTACATATATATGTGTGTATATAAATGTACATGTGTATAACTGAAACATAGACATTTCAGCTGATGTGTATGTTTCAGTACACAAACATGCACAAAAAGGCGCTAAGTGCTAATACAAGATCAATGACAAAGTGAAGAATGTTCTGAACACATGGGTGTTTTCCACATCCACGTATGCGCAGCATGTGGATCACAGTGTACCGTGTGTTCATTGAGGACACAAGGACAGCAGGTACTGCCCCAAGGAACTTACAGTCTTTCAACAAGCAATTTTTCCGCTGATATCTATGCCCATAGGCTTTTTGGTACAACCTGCACACCAGCGTTATAGTCTCTACCTATTCTTTTACCTTCAATCGTGAGCTTCTGAAAGCAGAGGGTCACAGCTTAGTGTTTGGAGAGCACCTAGAACACTGCGGGTACACACTCGCACCCACGTCTGAAAGACCTGAGCATACATTAAGCACAAACTTGACTAGAGGAAAAATCGCCGGAGCCTCATCAGTAATAGAATCCAAGACCAAAGCAGTTAAATGTGCCGAAATACGGTAAAGGTCGCCGTGGGAAAAGCCCCAGACAACAACAGATGGCTCCGCACCCTTGTAAGACAAGCACTTCCTCGAGCTACCAGGCGGCCCTACGGCGTAAGGTCCCTCCACAAAGCCCACGTTTACCACGTATTTCTCTCCTCCAAAACCCAGGCGTCCCCTCGGGCGGCCACAGTTCCTGGGACAAGGAAAGTTGGAGGCCGCCCCCCGCGCCCTA
>VYZM01020101.1:258252-295289 GCA_013398915.1 Dromas ardeola | reverse complement strand
CTCCCCGGGCGGCCGCGCTGTCCCTGCCGGGCGCGGGGCCGCTGGGCGGCGGCGAGGGCCCGCGGGGATGGGGCGGCCGGGAGCGGCGACGGGTGTGTGCGAGGAGCAGCGTCAGGCTTCGCCGCCGCCGCCGTCGTCCTTCCTGCGAGGGAGTTCCGAGCGGGGTGCGGGGCAGGCCTTCACGGCCGCTGAGGAGACACCCCTCCAGCAGGGCCGGCTTTATCGCCCGGGCAGCGATGCCGTGTCGGCGGGGAGGGCCGACCGCGGCTGCCGGTCAGCGCACGCCGAGAGGCGGAGGAGCTGGTCGGCGCTGCCCGAAGCCCCCGCCAGGGCTGCTGCCTGCAACGGGCGGGTCCCCGGCTGCGGTGCGTGAGCATCTTCGCCAAGGAAGAAGCTCAGTATGGTTTGTTTGTGTTTTTTAATAGAATGATCCTTACGAAGGACAGAAATCTCACAAGATTTTGTAATAAGAGAGTAAAAGAAGTGCTCTGCGTCTGCAGGACGTGAGGGAGGCCTGCTGTGTCTGAGCACGCCTCGCTAGTCTGGCCGTTAGCTTGTCCTGCTTGGGTGGCTTGTCAAAATGCATCCTGAAAACGCGCGTAAACACAGGTGGACTGGGGTAGATGCGGAATTTCAGGGCATTTAATGTAACTAATTTCCTAAGCATTCACATGGGAAAGCTGTACACATTTTCAAAGTTTGTAATGTGCACTGGGAATGTTTCAGTGTTCTTGGGAGATGAAATGGCAGAGGTGGGAAGATAGCACGTGGAGTGGGAATCACAGTAAGAGTATGTTTCGGTATCCTATGATTTGTGTAAAAGCCAGAGCTGGTAGGGATGGATTTTTTGTAACTATCACATCCTTCTTAGACCTCTTCCCAGTCTCAGAACTGTCCTGCTATTGGTGTTCTGTCATGTGTTCATACTTGTCTTCTCCAGCTTGTTCCACAAGACCTCTTTTTGTTGTTTGTTTTTGTTTGTTTTTTCTTTCACCAGAACTAGTAAACATTTACAAATGTGCTTATAAGGTCTGTGGAAGTGTCTCTTGGTTTTTCTCTTTTGACTTCATATGTTATGGGTCAGCTGCCTACTAACATGGAGCTTGGGGCATAGCTGTTGCAAGCATTGGCTGGGGGACAGAAAGAATTATAATATTCTGTGCCCATAGCAATCTTCCAGAGAGATCTGGAAATGCAAAAATAATGGATATATCTATTTTCCCTAAGGTTTTAATTCCTAACTGACAACACTAGAGATTAGCTTAGAAATTGAAATTGTAAGCAGATTGCCAGTGGCTGTCAAGTATTGAGTTGCTTCTGCTAGCCGCTATTACTGTAATAGAAGTTATTATTTTAATTACTAAGAATTATATTGCGGTCATGCCTACAAACTTAGTCAAGGATTTGGATTCCAAACCCCATTGGGTTAGATACAATGTTTACACAGGTAAAAGAACAAAACAGTTTGTGTTTCAAAAGAGGTTAGAAACATTTTCCATTTGTGATGTAAATCCACTAGTGAACTATTGCTGAGGCATGCATAAGAAAAAAGTAAGAAAAACTAAAGTATCATTAATAACCTTAAACTTGCTATCCTACCCTATTCATGCTTCCCCCTGTTCATGGGGAAGAAAAAAAACATGAAAAAAATGCAACCAAATAAAAAAACCAGTACCACAAATCCAAAACATTTGAAAAGTCTGAATATATGCAAAAAGGCTCAAAGTGCATGCAGTGCAGGTAAGGGAAGGAAGCCCACATCCCTGGAAACATTCAAGGTCAGGTTGGATGGAGCTTTGAGCAACCTGATCCAGTTGAAGATGTCCCTGCAACTTCAGGAGGGTTGGACTAGATGACCTTTAGAGGTCCCTTCCAACCCGAACTATTCTATGATTCTAAGATGCATCAAGATGATCCAGAAACTAAGGCAGAGCTTTCCAAATGAGGCGTTTAACTGCATGTTGCCTTTGCTTGGAGGATCCACCTAAAGAAAGATTCTGACAGAAAATAAAATTGTCCAGGGAGACATCTGAAAACTGAATACCTTCTTCTGATAGATCATCCCTGTCCAGTGGGAAAATACTGGTTTATAGACATAAATCTGGCTACTAACCCACGAAATGTTAGGGTACTTTAAATGCAAACCGTTTTGAGACATGATGTCTGCAAACTGGACAAAAATCAGGGCTAAAACAAATGGGCTCTTTCATTAATATGCTTGTTGTGATTTCAGTTGGACTTACTATGGTGTGAAATCAAATGAATTTCAAGTGATTGCTTAATCCAATGAGGATACTACTGCTGGTTTATTTGCTTCCAAGTCCATGCTATTCTGTGCTATGGGCTTATTATCTTAAACCAAAGAAAACGATATAGTACCAGTATTGCCCCAGTATCCACTGGAGATACTGGTAGGTGAGATGTGATCAATCTGCACATAACCTGTACAGGTATGAGTTATTTTTATTTGTATTCTAGTTCTAACCATGCTATAGCAGCTACTGCTATCAGGCTCATTTTTATTTTGAGGAATTGGTGACCTGAGTAGTGCTAAGCCATAACATAATGGGAGAAAGCAAGTTAAATGACTAGTGAGAGAGATGAAAAGCTACTGAGGGAATTGCTCTTACAGAGCACTAACTTTTTACAAATGCTAAATGCAGGAGGTACCTACATTTAGGAGTACATTTCCCAAATCAGACTAAAAGGCCAGTAGCTAGTTTTTTAATTTTTTTTTACCACAGAAAACCTCATTGTTAAGTGTAGAGCCTCACCTGTGACTCCAATGAGAACTCCTTCACCAAGATGACTAAGGGTCAAAGTCTTGGTTTTGTGGATTCTCCAAAACCCTTGAGAAGGGAAATTTGCAATAGAACGTGGGACTCTTTCACTCCTATAATTAGGAAACAAATTGTGTTAAACAATTCTGCAGTTTGAAGGTGGGAGCTTCTAGTTTTAGTTGTCCAGTGTACGTTTTCTAGTGCTCAATCGCACAACCCTAATGAATCACTTTTACCTGATACAGACTCAAAATCTGCTGGAGTCAGGTAATTCTTTCCATTTGGCAAGAAGGTGACGTACTTCTACATAGCAGGTGGAATCTCAGCAGGGCAACTCTTGTTTCACTTTGATGAGACATCCTGCCACCTGTCTCACAAGTTACTCTGAGTAGCAACTTGAGTTAAAATGAAATGTAAAGATGTTTTAACTTTGCTCCCCAAATACACGAACACATACTGGGAGTCCACATTTAACCCTCATAGGATACAAAATTCTATTTTTGTGAACTGTCTTTTTCTCTATGCAATGTTAGCTGTCTCCTGTTCTTCACGAGCTCCAAATCCCAGTGTCATAAAGCAGTCTTAACGGATACCACCAACTGCTATAAAAATACCTGACTTCTTAAATCCTTTTCCCTTTGAGTTGTATGGTGGCCTCAAAAACTTCAGAAGCAAATTCAGTTTTTAGCTATCATAGTCGTAGATGTAAGCTTGAAAGGAAGGATCACTAGAGCTAGAAAGCATTTTAAAAAATAATTCTGGAATTGATTTGGGGATTTTTATTAAGCATCAGTTTGGGGATTTGGTTACTTTAGGTTTTCTGAATACTTTTTATTCATTGCAGTATAACTGTACCTTGCAAATACTTCACTGAAAAAGATGTCCAGTTCTACAGGTAACACCAGAGTTAAACCACACGCTCATCTGAATTCCTCTATATGCAGCTCAGTGGTGCAAACTGGCTTTCTTCATGCCAGCTACTCTGTATTATCTATTCCAGACCACTATAAAACAGTAGAACTCAAGTGCCACCACAATCAAAATCAGAACAGGAGAGGTCTACAAGCAATTTTTTCTCCGCTGGCTTAAAAGAATAATACAGTTTCAAGCATAATTTATCCAAACTTTCTTTTCTCATATAAAGTGGGAATAAGGCATGGGCAGGAACAGCTCTAAATCCAGTGTATTTAGGAAACACACATAGAAATGACATTTGAAAAATATGGAACTAGGGTGGGAGGATGTAGTGCCTTTTTCCCTCTTAAATAAAGGCTGTATATATTGAGGAGGAGGATGAGTTGGAAAGGAATACAAACATCTAAATCAGTTCATTTACCCACCATTTAGAAGTCAACTTGTCATGAGTACCCGGACACAGTACCAGTCAGGAGAGCTGTATGCCTTTATCTGCAGAAATGCAACCAGAACACAAGAATTAAGGAAAACATGTCACTAGGGTTAAACGAAAATCAAGCCACTATCAGCAGGGAGATTACAGAAATTACCAGTGTTAAATAAAACTTTTTTAAAAATGCCGAAGAATATTATCAGTCATTTAATATAAACCCAAATTTCTTAAATTCTAAAGAATGTTTTAAAGGGTCCCTTGAATATTTCTTTTCTAGCCATCAGAATTTTTCCTCCTTTATCCACTGGTTTGAAATCTGATCTTGCACTTGTTAGGTCTTAGTTCCAGGTAAAACAGAATTTGAAATAATTGAAAAAAACACAAGTTAGTAATGTTACAAGAAACTTTTAAAAACATTTTAACTAAGGTTTGCATCTAGGTCCATTACAGAATATCACCAAAACCTGTATTTTTCATTTTCCAGGAAATGCCAGCAGGTACAGCCAGTCATTGTAAGTGCAGTGCGAGATAATGGTTCCTCCTCTGTGGGAAAAAAAAAAAAAAAGTAGTTACCGAGACGTATTGCTTTTACAAGATGTAAGATAGCGCTTCAGCATAACTTACAGAAGTGCTTGCAGCTGCACGCAACTCAACAAACTTTTCTGTCCCATTTATCAAAACACTTCCAGTCTCCAGCTTAAAGCAGGTGAAACCATAACAAATATTGCACAAGGACTGTTTATCTGTATCCAAAGCATTTGAATAAAGTGTTTATATAAATCAGTGTAAGCGTATTCTTTCTTGACACTTCCACTTTTACAACGCTTCACTTTGAATTCTGATGGGGTTTGATATGGCATACCATTTTGTTTCTGTCCACACGCTGGACTTTCATAGCAAGCAAAGACTTAAAGGTCAAAAGGAGCGAAGCGCAAACACTATTAAAATGAGCCTCGGCAGGTCACGTAATCAAAAAATCACGTTGTGGATGTTCAATAAACGTCAGAGATGCCTGTGGTTATGTGGAAAATATTGCTGCACAGTGGTGTCTCTTCTGGGTGAATGAAGCGGGGACGGCTCCGCTGTCACAGCAGCAGCCTGTGCGTTCCAGCAGAACAGAGGTGGTGCCTTCATAGACAAAAGGAACTTCTCCATGTATATTTTTTTAAATTGAGCCACAAGTAGTACAGCTCTGTAAACATAATCATTTGTCCCTGCCGATGAGTAAGTTAAATACAAATTATCCAAAAAGTGTGTTTTGGATCATCCAAAACTATGCACACTAAATGCTGCTTCAAAATTAAAATCCAGCAACACAACTTGCATTACAAGCTGGGCTAGCAGCAGTGTGGGCACTGCCACCTGAAGTCGGTCCAGCACTTCCCACTTTAAGAACATTTAAGCACATTTCAGTTGCTTACAGCAGAAATACTTGATTTCAAAACTGTCAGCCATTTGGACCCGCAATTTCAAAGCTCCGTCCCTTTTCTTTCAAGTGCCTTAAGTTTTGGAGTGAGAGTTTCAGATTTGTCAGGATTACTCTAGTGATAAGAATGTGCCTTTAGCTTTTTCTCTGAAGATCTACTTGCATTTAGCCAGGCTATTTGTATAAGGAGCAAGGGGAGTATATAATGTTAAAAAACAGATTTTTTCACACCCTCAGAACTGTGTTATAAATAAACTGAGTTTTGCAACTATGTTTTCCAACTGAATTTTCCAAAGATGCAAAGCTATTGCATGTGATCTACTCTTTCAGTAGGACCTAATCTGAAACTGAACTTCTGGTTTAGATGTAGATGGTGACTAAAAGAAGGAAGTCTTCTCTGTAATGTTTCAGTTTATCTCCATGCATCTCTTACTCCTGGAAAAGCTACTGCATCCTTACAGACAGAAAAACTCATGATTTTTCCACTGTAAAAGACTAGGAGAGGCAGCATTTCTAGAGCTGAGTAGTGATTACAAACATCTAAATATGTTTTTGTGATATTACTAAGATGTTAATTGCTACAATATTTGAAGGTTTCCTTTTTCAGATTTATTTTATAGTGACTGAATGCATGGCACTCGAGTTCTGGTGTATACATTATTTGCAGAGTACATTAAAGCTATATCAGTTTCTCTTCTAGACAGTATTTACCCCCACGAAAGAGATGTGCTTGTTCATCATCAACACATTTTTGCATGAAAATTTCCTAGCTTTACTCAGCTCCTATATCTACTACCAGAGGGAAGGGGAAAGCAGTGATTATTATTGATTGCTTACCAATGCATTCAAAGTTTCATCGGAGTAGTTTTGTATTTGTATACACCCACAAGCAAATAAATAAAACTACTGGATTGTTAGTATTTTTCTACACCAGGTCACTCTTTTCCTTTAAGAAGAACTTGGCCCTTGGATTTGGGATTCTTCCGAACTTCCAGTAATTTATTCCAGAGTGATGATTTGTTTCTGCATTGCTTTGGACATTACAATTGCTACTTGCTAAATTGCTTCCTTGCTCAGATCAAGTTCCCTGCCCCAATAAATTTGTGTAAATAAATTTATCATTTCTTGTAGGATTTTGAATATTGGAACTTTAACAATAGTATTACCAGATAATTCCTAGGTATTCATGTCCGTGGGAGAACAAGAACTTATCGGAAAGCCCTATCTGTGTGTGCACAGGGGTGTGGTGGCTCCATTAGCACTCCAAACAATGGATTTCCTGTGAAGGTAAATTTACACTCAAGAACAGCCTGGTCTGGTTTACAGCCTGAAATAGAAATGTGGAACATTTTATCTGTGGCTTGTAAGAGAAAATACTATCGCCTTTTCAAATAATGACCCCATCTGTCTTCATTCTCAGCATTGTCTTTGCAAATGGTTTATGCACACACTTTCAATGGATGGCCACCTGATAAAAGATCTGCTGGAGAAAGACAGTCTGTAGCACCAGCCTGTCACATGTCACATGAAACTCTGCTGAGTTCTGGGCATGAATACTTCTGTAAGCCAAAACCAGGCAAGACATTTTATTCATTTAAGCTTTCATTAAGTTCAATTATTTTACTTTGCTTTTGACTAATTTCTGTTATTTTATTATTACATCAGTAGCTACAATTGAAATAGTTCTTAAATGTCCCAAGGGCATTTCATTGTTATTGCGTCTACCAGTATTTGGCACAAATGGAAAAACAGCTAATAAGCAAGTAAAATCAATTTATCAGTACCGCTTACTTATCAGCCCATTCTCAAATCACATGCCCCACATGTAACTTGAACGACCAGTTTTTTCTTCCATTAACAAGTACATTAAGAAAAAGGATCTACCTCCTAGCAAGGGCCAGATAAACCAGATACTGTACCCTACCTGGAAATTAAAAAGTTATATGCAGGGCATTCGGTTGAGTTTCATTCCTGTTTCTAGCAGTGCTGGCACAAAGCAAAGACCATGGCTAACAAACAAGTATAAAGCATGACTTTGTATCTCATAAAATAAAATAACCTCCCTGCTGTCATAAAGTATCTACCAGAAAAGAAATATAGCCTTCACTTCCAACAGCAGGAACTAGAACAAGCCCTTCTCCTGCAATTGAGGTAAAACATCTACTTGCAGCTCTGGAAATGGGTCTTGCTACGGTGATAGATGTACTCAGGGCTTTCTTTCTTATTTATTAAACTCCATTACCCCTGGGGAGAAAAAAAAAAAACTCCAACTGGTTCAAAACATGCCAGGCTCTTTGCTGGAAACGAAGGGCTGTTGGGAGCAAAGGGTATGCACACTACTCTGGTATGCCCGTCTGTGTTGGTTCTCTGCCAAATGCCAAGGTTGTTCAAGGTTTTGCTTCTAACATTCAGCATTCCCACTTGGTGGGAGCTCCCTCTGTGTCCCACTGTAACCAGGAAACTGTCAGCCAGCGGGGAGAAACAAAGCTTTCGTCAGCAACCCTCAGAGTCCCTGCACTGTTTTGGAACTGTCTATTTCATTTCTTAATTTTCTCTGGATTCTTTTGATAATCAATTGTTTCTAACCTTAAAGAAGGAAAAGAAGATTCGATGTAGTTAGAAAAGCCAAATTTTTCAGACTTCTCTAGTAATTCTGAAAAATGTTATGTCGTGGAATATGAAAGGATTGAAACTGATTTTCATCACTAACCTTTCATGTTTCTTGAATTAATTTTCAAGTGATGACTTCATAGCATCACTAACAATCAGCCAGTTCTTTTTTTTACATTGGTAATGTACAGTTACTGGTTTTGAAATATCTGATAGTTCTTACATGAAGTATTTAACCATTGTTTAAGGCAGCTTTCTCTTCTGCCAGTTATGCCAGGTTAAGCTGCCTTGCTGCAATGCCTTTTAGCAACACGGAAAGCAGCAGAGCATTGTCCAGTTTTGGACCAGGTTACTCCAAAAGGCAGTTACAGATTTGGCCATTGCTGAAAGAGGGCTAAAAGACCTACTTTTGCTTTCCAAGCAAATCTGTGTTTGACTACTGTAGTAATGTTTTATTTGTACTACTAATAAGCTATCTACTGTATGCAAGCTTTTTTTCAATTCTGAAGTAAAATTTAGATATGAAGCTGGTGCATGTGTGAGATTAAAATTCATCTTCTCAAAAATGGTACGACAACATTTTAATTTGCACAGGGAATCTAGGGAGAAGTGCTGTATTAGTTTGAGAGTTATGCCCAAAAGTATGCAGCGTGTAAGTGAGGATTCCTATCTCATAAGGACTCAAAATGGGTGAGCCTCTTTTTCTGCTCTTCTCTTCCCATGTATACTGCAGGTGGCAGATAGGCTGAACTAGAAACACATACATAATCTGTCTAGTCTTACATTAGCGAAGGTAAACCAAAATTCCTAAATTCCACCTAACTGAATTTACCTTTGCAGGGTGGCCACAGAACAGCAGATAGGTGGCAACATATTTTACCCTCTCTCATGGTTAGTGCAACAAGGCAATCTTACACAGTCTACATGGTATATATTTATATCGTGTTCAAATGAGACTCGCTGTTTGTTTGAACTCTAAGAGTTGCCTCCAGGGAAGGGTTGAAGACAGCTTAGCTCCTCTGTCTTTGGAGACATCAAGGATGAAAAGTTTACATAATCTTTTACAAACGTATTTTAAAGCAAATTATTATTTCCTTTTGATGTTTCTATTTCCTGTTGATCTTAAAGCCAAGTTCATGTGTGATAACGGAAATAGGAGTGCCATGAAAGGGAACCAATGAAAACTGATGTATGTAGATACACCTTAACCACTGAGAAGTCAAAAGGATGTTAATGGCAACACAGATCTTGGAGCAGCAAGATTTATACATCAGGTTTTGATGATTCCAGGGTGCCTCTATAGCCACTCCATAAAGGATAATCACTACCCAGGATGGCTTCAAACCTGTAATAATTATTAAAAGCTCTATTTTTTATTCTCTCTTTCATACTTGTGTAACACAAAAATTTTCACAGATAAAATAATGCAATTAGAGAATTAAATAATAAATTGTATTTTTATAAAGTACGTATACATGTATTTCTACATACTGCAAACATATCAATCAGTCAAAACCCCAAAAAAATGTGGAGGCATAAGCAACTAAGGAGTATTTTCTAGAGGCAGAGTCTTGGAAGCTGACCAACAGCGCCTCTTGGAAAGAAATGCGTGTGCCCATTGGACTGACAGAATATTCTGCACATCCAGGAAGAGCAAAGCAGCTTCTGTTCCCACCTAAACAAATGATGCAGGTCATTTCTCATCTGCCCATGACTTCCTCTGGGTTCTTTGTGGCAGCCATATACAAAACTTTTGACCATTTTACCTCTTGAAGTTGTAGGGCTGTTGTCACGAACACACAACTTTCTTAATATTCTTAATCAGAACATACACATGTAAAAGAACATTTTAAATCTCTACTGTAATAGTTTTAAATGTTTCAAAATGTCCACTGACATGAACCAAATAGCTACTATTGCCAGAAATTATTCTTGGTGGCTAGTGGAGAGAAACCTTCATGCTATTTTGTTACTGTAAGTGTCGGTAGTCTCCTTACTACAAGGAAGAGAAATATGTGAAGTGGCTGAAAGATAAACATGTGAAGTGGCTTTTGCTAGTTTTGTGGGATAATCATGCAATCTGTCTTTCAGTAAGACCAACTGCTCCCTTGGCTGGAGTGCCTATCATCAGCTCCACCAGCACTGGGACACTGATCTGCATTTCCTGTCCTGATACTTTTTTTTCAATCCACTCTTCTCCAACTTATTCTGTCCAGATTTTAAACTCATTTTTTGGCTACAGTTGAAATTTTGTACAAAGTAAATGGTAAAATTCTACTTCATTACTCTGAAGAACAAGCGCACAATGCTATGCTATAGAAGTGTAGCTGTCCTGGATTAACCCATACCTCTGTCAGGGCAGCTGCACAAAACCTGACACGTTTTGTACATATTAACCTGGCAGGATAAACTCGGTGTTAGATATACCTTACAAATGTAGATGAGTAAGCTACAGTAGATGAACTGGAATTAAGATGTTTCTCCTATCAGCTCTGCTGTCGATTCGTTTTGTGAACTTTGATCAGCTTTATTAGTTTGTTCATCATTACCTTTTCCCACTCCCATCTGCAGAATGGCAAGAAAACAACTATCTCAATGGCAGCGAGCCAACATTTGCAAAAGAGCTCTGAGATCATTAGGTGGTGGCTCTTAGAGGACGGCAATGGGATGTAACAAGTACTGACTCTGTAGTTTGTTTTCAAATAATATTGGATGCTGGATTTTTGCCAGAAGTTATTGCACAGTTTTTTCTCTGTTGGCATGACAAATTCATTCTTTTATTGGTATCTCGGGGGAGGTTGATTGCATTGAAGTTTTTTTGTTTTAAAGTTCAAACCTTCAGTGAATGTAGGTGAGCTGCTTTTTTTATCATAGCATTGCATCACACACCCTATTCCTAGGGGCTCTTTCCAGCTGTTAACAGACCTATGGGTTCAAATTTCTTTTCAGTAGATTTTGTATTCTCTGGTGAAGCCAACTCTCTTCAACTCTTACTGAGACCCACCCTATGTAGGCTGTTACTTTAGATTTTATTGAATGGATGGAATATTTACTCAGCTGTAAAATTCAGATGTTACTTATTTAATAAGCCTGATACAGTGTTCAGTAAATGACACTTGTATATTATTTTGGAAAATGTTCTGGGATCCTGCAGGGTGAACAGTTGAAAATATTAACTGTTACACAGATGTCATTGCGCAATAGACCTCAGGTACTACTGAGTCGGTTTAGAAATTGAAAAAGAATACGAGGCTACACTTCCCATAATGCTGGTGTGTGCACACCAGGGGAAAACTCCCTGGCTACCAGCTTTCTTAAGGAAAATGGCAGAAATCTGGACACAGAACAACGTAAGTATAATCCCCGTGTTCATATAAGAGTGAATGGCGTTGAGCTCCATGCAGCTGTTTTCATCTGACACACCATGCGCGATTTAAAATAAGATGTCACAAATTAAAAGATCAGGTAATACAGAAGGCAGTTCATTGCAGGAGGCTACCCATCTCACTTCCAGCTAATGGTATGCTATTGGCAGTACTTTCATAAAGAATTGGTCCTATTCCTTGACATCAAGAGGAAAATATGGCCCAGAATCCACAGTGAGGGGTGTGAGTGACAAATGGTTTAGAAAAGTTTTGCACCCTGTGCCCATGCAGAATTGAAGGAAACTGGTAGAATATAATATTATTCGATAAATCAGCTGATTGCCTAAGTAACTAGTGGACAGCAGCACAGGCACTGATGTCCAAAGCTGTCACTATGCACAGAGGTAGTGCAACTATACTGGAAGCATTTCATCCAGCATCCAGTGCTCTGCCTGTACCATGACTCGCCACAGCCTCTCAGCATGCCTTGTGTCTGCTGAAAACAGTGCTGGAGGAGAGCCTCACAGTTCCTTGTAAGCTGAGACTAATACAGCTATTGTAAAGAAACATACCTGCTCCACTTCTGCAACACAGAAATATATTTCGTATTTCTAAGGAGCACAGGAATCGTACACTAGATACTTTACGGAAAAGCCTAAGAAGATTCTGCAACTAGCCGTTACCAAATAGCCTGCCTCCCACAGCAAGTGTCTCCATTCAATTTTCAGTAATTAAAAGCATTTAATTAGTGAAGTATAAGAGTCTATATCCCTGATCAACCTTTTATTTCATTGCTTTAACAAAATCAGCTGGTTGAAACTTGACCTCTTGATCTCTGAACGAGAGGAAACTACAGTATGTCAGCAAATTCTTCAGGCTGCCACCTTCTGCCCGAAGTTTACTAGGCCAAAAAGCTGAACCCACTCTCATAAAGGCACAAAATTTGACTCAAGAGGCAACCAGGAATGACAGAGTTGTTTAATATCTTAAATGTGAAATACAGTTTGCCATGTGGCAGGTTTGAACGTAAAAGTCAGCTATATAACTTGCTTCCTGTTAAATGCTATCTTGCTGGGAATTCGTAAGCAAACTCTTTATTGCATGATTGCCTCAGATGACTCATCAAACTATTGAAAAAGTGCACATGTGTAGATCAGAGTTAATATTTATATACTGACTGCATGCAATAAGAGTGGGAGCAACTCTACAAAGCAAAGTAAGCCCAGCTATGTGCTCCACGTGTTGGTTTGTTAGCTGGTGCTTGGATTATTGCAACATTGACTACCTTGCTTATGTTCCCTGAAGCTCTTGCTGGCAGCTTTAAGGCATGATATAATAAGTCTTGCCTGGGTGGAATGCTGCCCAGCTCTGAGGTAGTTTGCTTGGTTTGGTTTTGACTTCTGCATAAACAATTTGCATGTTGATTTTTAACATGGTAGTTAAAAAGGCAGGCTGCGCCTCCACCTTTTCCTGTTTCTTCCACAAACTCCTTGTATAAAGCATTTACTTAGCTTCACTTTGCTTATTTTACAGTCTTTCCTTGTTTCAGTTCATAAAAGTTCATGTTTACTTTGAATGCTACTGAACGTTCCTCCTTAATGTGCACAATTTAAAGGAACTTTCATTTATAGAGGTTACTTGCCCACCCTGGCCATTGCTGTCATACTGGCATTGAAGTATTCACTATTGAAATATTCAGTGTTCTTATACTATCCACAGAATAAGCTACATAAGGCACTTCTAGGGCACAGACTGTTCTCATAATCCCAATTCTCACCAAAGCAGTAATATCAGACCAAATTCAATGGGGAAGTAGGCCTATATTCAAAAAGGAAAAAGCACAGTTCTACTTTGTTTTACGAACTTCTCTCTGTCATTTAATTCTGTAGAGAAATTATTTTGAACATTTAAATCATTGATTGTTTTAAAGGTAGGCTACAAAGATTGTAAAAATCTTCAAACACCTGTTAAATTTACATCACCGGCAATAAACAGAAAGACAAAACCTGGATCACATTTGGTCTGAAAAGATAGAGCTTTTCTGAAATCAGAAAAACTTACACCAGTTCAGAATCTGACAGACAGGTGTACACGAATATAGAGAAATTTAGTGTTACCATGCAACAGAAGTTGTGGGGTTAACTGTCTGAAAAGCTACTAAATAATTTCTATTATCAAAGGGCAAAAGGGTCTACATTAGCAGTAATGTTGAAAAGTGAAAGGAAATATTTCCATTTGGACAATTATTTAAGTTAGCTAGGACTTTTTGGTCTGGAAAAGAGAAGAAGCTGGCAGCAGCCAGGTTCAGAGCAAACAAGAAAAGTGGTTCTTCCTGTGACAGGTGGTGGACTTGGGCAACTTCTTGCCACAAAGACCTTATAGATAATAAAGCTCATGTGAGCTCCGTGACAGTCTTCTAAGGGTTACTAAACACCTCAAAACCACATCCAGCCCAAGTAGCTGAAAACAGTTGGAGCACAGGAACGTATTAGGGGGAAGTATCATTCCTGCTTGCCTTGTTCTTATTCTTCCCTAGGCATCTCTGTACGGCCAGCACTGGACATGGAGCGCTGGGCTAGGTAGGCCTTTTGTCTGACCCAGGACACCCAATACAGGTTCTTAGTGAAAGAAAAACATCAGTGATGCATTTCAGAGTAAATGAAGCCTTACCTTCTCCACTCCGTGTAATATTAAGCTTGGCTATCTCTCCCTGCCTACTCTAGAGCGGCACACCACCAAATAAACCTGTTTTTCAATTTGTTACTAAATCAGCCCTCACAATCACAGCAAGGCAAAACTTGTAAATGCTAATTTTTTAATCAAATAAATTACCTTCAGTTGCCCATTTGAAATACCATCAAAGACCTATCCTGGTAGTCACACAGTTTTACAGTCTGGCTAACTGATTTCTATGTAGCCCTAAAGAGTTAATCGTACTTTACATGATACACAGAATATATAACAGTTCAGTATTAAAAGGTGTGATCACCTTGAGTTTATCTTGGTTCCATTATTCATGACTGAGTTATGGAATTACACAAACATCGACAAAAAACTTACATGATGGTGTGGTATAAAATCATCCTCATGCGCTGCCAGGAGAAAAGAGTGAGGAGGGATAAATAATTATTTTAGGAAAGTTTGGGGTTTTTTAAATGCACGAGGACTGATTTTTCAAATTGCTTCACTTGTAAAATAAGGTGACTCCATCATCGCAAGTCCCGCTGCAGACTATTCTGGGGAAACCATAAACACGCTAACGGAGACTAATGGGCTTGTCCACGAGGGGTAATCAGTGCACAATAAAGCAGGAGATAAATTCCAAGCGTGCTAGCCAGCTTGCAATAACTATTATGGTCTATTTCCACATGCAGGAAAAACTAATATCACAGTATCTTATACCTGACAACTTAGACTTTTCCAAAGTTATAAGTAAATGACAGACATTGCAAGAAACATCATGATCTCTCCTTTCTAACTGCTAAAGATCTTATCTCTATTGCCTAAAAATCATCTTTAGTCACATAAAGTCTTTCCATCTTCACGCACAGAAAAGATTGTAGTTGCCTATATGAGGCAGAGGTAATTTTAAGAGGAAATTCCGCATCTAAAGAAGCAGCATTTTTTTAAAAATACATATGCAACTATTAATTGTAAAGTTCCAGGGGCTGTGCTGGGTTTAACTGCAAGAATGCACACAGCTTTAAAAGTCACTTAGCTTGTCTTCCATAGACCATTCTTCCACAAGTGGCATATCCATGCACAAACATAGTGGTTCCTTGGTTAGTAATCTGGGGGATAGGAATAACAAGAACATCTAGCAACAGCACCACACTGAATTTACGTCACTAGGAATAGATTGAAAGACCAGATCCACAAAGTCTGTCTTTGTGGGTGAACTTGCCTCTGCAACTCTGGGTGAGTTTTCAGGGGAGCTGCAGACTCAGGATCTGCCTTCTGCAAGTTTTATGAGAAGGATCATTTCTATTCAGCACGTGTGCTCAGACACACGTGCACTCTGAATAAACAGATCTCCCACAGACTCTACGGTGTGTCTTGCAGGTATTATCAAAATCAACTGACCAGCTAAAAATGGAGATTACACAAAGAGATGTTGTGATGATACTGACGCACATTCAGTGGTCTGCCTGATCCCCATACAATCCTATGTTTCTGAAGTTCCTGAACAGTCCAGACACAAGCAAGAACAAAAAAACCTGTGAATTAAAATCTTTGCCCTTCTTCTGGTACAAGCTGATATGGGCCATAATCTTATTTGTAATTATAAAAAAATTAAAGCCATTTCAGTCATTTTACCTTCCAGTCAGAGTCCGTTTGCAGGTTATCTGTCAAATAAAATCAGTTTTACAGAGCAGATTTTGTTAAAAGATTCTGTGCAAACCAGGACTATATCTTTACTATTTAAATGGTCTTGGGTAACCCTTGTTCTTGCTTGGACTGTCAGGTAAAACGGGAGCTGACAGGGATGCAGTGTATAAAACCGATGTTTTAATATATCCTTTTAGCAGTTTGTAGTCCTAAATTACATATAGACACTTCATCTTATTATGGCCCTTTGTAGGATTGTGGCCCAGAGAGCCCTTGTTGTGAAAGAAGTACATTGCATGCAAAGAGACGAGGGCAAAACACTGTGGCTAAAATACTGTTAAGTGCCGTTGAATTCACCACATTTGGCAACATCTTTCAACAACCCGGGATACGCTGTAGTTTGTAGCAATAGTTACTAGGCAGAGATTATGTTTCCTACAGTTTCTGAATGTATTTTATTAATACATTAATAGACGTGAAGAAGACAAAGAAGGGCTCATTGCCAAAAAAAGATAGAGGAAGTACGCAAGAGGAGAACATGGTCACAAACTTCTGGGTGACACATAGGAGAGATTAAATACACACAAGGCAGAACTCTACTTGAAGAGAGAGAGCTCCCTGTAAGAGAAAAACCTACTGCAGGGAATAATTTAAAATCAGGCACCCAGACAGTGTTAGTTTGTGGAGTCGGAAGTCCTGGAAGAGAGTCAGTATATCAAGTTTTCTTGTATGTGCACTAAAATAAACCGTAAGCAATTTTGCATAAATAATTTCTGGCTTCCTCTAGCATGCACGTTAATTATTGCAAGTGTTTTTAATTAATCAATCATTCACAATTTTAAATCTGGAAAACATGCTTTATGCAATAATAATGGAGTTCTACAGGAGCTTAAGCTTTCAACTGCTCTAAGTTCAACATAAAAAGGTTGTGTTCCATTTTAATTTACTGTTGAGGGTTTTGCTATAATTTTGTGCAAACAGGCAATGAGGGACCACTAAAATGCAACTAGTCCTGCTGGCACAACTCTGCAATGAATTTAACATAAAGTTCTGTTCCTCTAATGCTAATTTAGTGAGGTTATAAGCTGAAAGCAGAAACAGATTTCAATGAGATAATGGCAGAGTTTTACACTGCTTTTATTTTCTGCTACTGAAGATCTGGGAGAAAATATTCTACCTAAGTGGTCGCATTTCACTTGATTTCCTGTAGATCTTGTATTGAATAAAATCCCACATATTTAAAAAGCAAATTGGAATTAACAACAAACAGACAACTGAAGAAAATAAAAATAAATCAAGTGAGGGAAGGTTTGGCATTTAATCCAGGGGCAATAGAGGTTTTGGGGAGACCTGAGAATTCAAGGTAATAGGGCAAGTGTGCTTCTGAAGTGTTTTCACTAAAATGGTCTGGAGGAAAGAATGGACAAAATCAATGCTATTGAGATGATATGAAGAAAGTTACACTTTTCTCCCAGTAGTTGATTCAGGCTATCTGCAATGTCTGGTGGATTTCACTTGAGATGTTTGTATTTGGAAGATTCTGATTGACAAAATAGGTAGCTCTCTAGACTTCACTGGAATTGTATAAACATTACTATTAGCCTCAACTGCAAGCCCCTTCCATAAGCTATTTTATCATAGACTGATAATTTCATAGTTCCCTACAAGCAATGCATAAGAAGCAGCAAATAACTATTCAACTAAAATACTAAAGTTTGATGGAAATTACATAAACAGTAGTATATGACAAGGCAGCCAGCTGTTACAAATTTAAAGCATAAACTACTATCCGCACAATAGGTTTTGACACGTATGTTAAATAACATTTTTTGAGAAGCTTTCTTGTTCTAGACTAGGCATGACATAACGACTAAAATCCCGGTAACAAAGATAATATTTCAAAACTCTCCGCCTATTGGTCAGAACTGAAGTTATTGCCTGTCAAGTATGACGTGCCCATTTATCTCACGTTAGTGTAAGAGTCATGATCTGATCTGATAGTAAGCTGCAATTTCCTTACTCCTATTTGCTTGATTTCTTTTTGGTTGATTTAGGTCTGAAACTGGGAGGTGTAGCTACTGTCACTCAGGAGCTGTTACTGGTTGTGGAAACGAAGCTGGCTTGTTGTAGTGCTATACCTGTAATACTTCACAGGCTGAAAATTACTGACCAAATTTTCTGCAGAAATTGTTCAGGGCAAAATCAAATTCTCACTTAGTACAGGACCTTAATTTCACTCCTGTGCAGGCAGTTGTGTGTGGTCTCTGGGATTTATGAAATACAGTGACTGAAAACTCTGCTGGAGAGATGACTCTATAAGCTCCTGGGTTGAAAATGAGGAGCACCCCTCATAATCCGGCCCGCTAGAGAGCACTTTTCTTCTCTGCTGCCTCTCATCATATGTCACTCAATTATAAAAGACTTCTATCCTTGATTTGTTGCATCAGTTGTATTTTTATTTAGGGATGTAAGAAATTCTCTCTGCAAGTATGTGATTTAGGATCTTACCCCTGAAATGCTGACTTTAATTCATTGTTGGTATTTCTGAAACAATTTAGCTGAAAGACTAGGGTGAAAGAACAATTTATCCTACTTTATTTTTCATTTCTGTTCTTGTTTTTTTTTTTACTAGAAACACTTCCATGCCAAGTGTGGATATTCTTCTGTTCAGAGGGTCCCAACATCATTGCCCACTAATTTTTTAAATATTAGCTACTAATGAAAGGTCATTGAGAATAAAATAAGCAAAATAAGATTTGTGTGACTTGTAAGCCATACAACCTTTTCATTGCATGAACTCTAATGCAGAATAACTTCTCATGGCTCAGATATAAATTTTCATCTCAACCTGTAACAAGAGAAAGATTTCTTGTGTATGTGGCAGAAATGTGAACATTTACATGAAAATTTATCAAGGCTGATAAAAGGGCAGCTGAATTTTTACTGTGGCTATGAATTAATTTTATGAAGTTTCAGAAAGATACTATATTTTTCCTTCTAGAAAAAATTGAGTCTTCTTTCTTTTTTTTTAGTTCTGCAGTTAAAAGTCAATTTTCTCAATTACAGAGGACTAGATAATAAGGAGAGTGCTCAGGGATGATGGCAGTCACCAGAAGCTACAAAACTAAAGAACTGACATTCAGGAGAAGACTGCTCAGACAGAAAACAAGAGAAAGGGAAGAAACATTAAGGGAGAAGACATTGTATAAAGGAGAACTTGTAGACATGAAGAGTGATACCTTGAAGAAGATGAAGTCAAAAGGCAGAAAGAATGGGTTCACAAATGGAAGTCAAACCAGAAACCTGAGTGACTAAAAATTTATATGAGACATTTGGATTAAGGAAGTCAACCAAGATAAAAGTAAATTTGAAATAAAAAAGAAAGACAGACATCAAAGTTAAATAATGAAATGCTGAATATTAGATCATGTCAAAGAGTGAAAAATTAGCAGTTCTGTGAGCATCAGAATTCCTGATGTCTGGTGTCTTACAAATTTGTGTCTTGTGACTTCATTTTTTGTTGTCCAGGACAGTGTGAACTCTAACCAAAGTTTTTCCTGGTGTTGAGGATTAATAATAATTAATAATTATGCATTCACTGGAGGGAGCACATGCTGCTTTTCCAGCAAGGCAAGTGCAGATTTTTCCTCTTCACCTCGTAATCAATCTTCATGAAAACTGCAGGAAGTTGGTATTTTTAAAACCTTCACTCTGTTATCACTGAGGTTTCAGCTTACCAATGGGTTCAAAAATGGGTCATTAGATTTAGATGCTCACATAAGCATACACAGAGCTGAATCAAATAAGCCTTAAGAAATAAGACAAATTGGGTGGAACAAATCCCAGAGGAAGAAGAGTTGTGGTTATTGAGTGGAAAGGAGATGAGTGAGGCAAGACAAAGAGAAAGCTGACCTTGTCATGGCTTCAGGACAAATGGTGAAAGAGGAGATAAGATATATTGAGACAACGTTTAATAGAAGGAGAACTGGGAAGACAGAAGAAGAGAGCGACTTCTTGAGAAGCAGGAAAGGAAGGGATAGGATGTGAAAAGACTGTGGCTGGCAGGTTCTGAAGAAGGCAAGGGAAGAGGAAGCTGTGCCTCCCCAGTGATAGGCAATAAGAAAAAGAGGTCTGAAGGCAGGAGAGAGCTCAGAAAACTGAAGGAGGAGATAATGAGATGAGAAGAAAAGTGAGCATATGCAGAAGTGGGAAATACAGTAGTGCCATCTGACTGAAGGGAAAGAAGACAGCAGGCACAGGCGGCCAAGGACAGAAATGTGGATATGGGGGAAGGATAAGCTGACATAAGGATGAACTGTGTGAAGAAAATTGAGTAATGGGCATTAGCTTGCAACTCTCTGCCAGGGCTTGAGGAGGAAGGCTGGAAAGGGCTGGCAGGCCTACTCAGCTATGCTGTGCTGCGGACGCTGCCAAAGGGGCAGGTGGAGCATAACTGGTAAATGCTTTGTTCATGAGAGAAATATTGAATTATGTCTGGTAATTATACAGCAAGGGAACTAAAGATAATGATGTATCTGTGCATCAGTGTCTCTGGGAGTATTGATTAATCATCGTACCAGACAAAGCTGGTTGTGAACTCTCCAACAAGACATGGCTTCATCAGAGCACGCTGGTATGAGCACCGGGATCCGCGTCTTTGATGAATCATGGGGCAGGATTCCAGGGGACCGCCAGGCATCCAGCCCCTGCAAGGAAGGGAGCCAGCTGGCTCTGGGGCCTAGAAACTCTGAAATCAGAGGGCAGCCCAGAGGGCAGACCCATCCCAGCGATCCAGACCAGGGAAGGGAGCAGACACTGAGCAAAATTAACACGATCATGAAAGTCACAGCTGCTGTTCAGGAGGTGGGCAGCACTGAGCCCAATGAGCACCATACCAATTTCAGCCAGCAGCTGCCAGGGATCATACTTCATTTCAGAAATCCCATGTGTTGGTATTTGCAGACTCTCTTTTCAACAGAAATTCCAGCTTAAAGGAAACATTAGAAAATGGTGTCATTCCCAGTCTGGATAAAACGTATCTGTATTTCTAAGACTTGGCCAACTTTGCTTGCCACATAAATTTGCTACTTGCAGAATCATAGGTTTCCTAGTCATGTTGAATCATTAAAAGGTTTTGGCACTTGGCAATTTGTGCATCATCCTCCCACACATATCACTGATTTGATAATGGACATAAAATCTTTCTGCCATGACTTGAGTCGTCTGAAGTGAAGTTCATGTAAAGGGGAAGAGACTCTCTGCCTGACTCTGGGCCATATCAGCAAAAGTGTAGAACAGACAAAACTATAAACTGAGTCAATAAACTGCAAACATTCATCGTTGATGTTTAGTGAGTGACTATTTGAGAAGTTTCAAAAATGTCAACCTACAATTTGCTGCACTTCCATTTCACCATCTGTAAATCGGGAACAGGCTTCTATACTCCGAGAGGCAATGCCAATTATTTTAAGGTATACATAGGCCAGAAAATGCCTATGGGTCTTTTCTCGGAAACAGCATAGAGGAGAAAATAATCCTTCTATGTTTGGACGCAGCTTCACTAAAAACGAAACTTTGTGAACATGCAAAAGATAACACAAAATGAAAAAGAGTTACTTTCCTTCTAAAACCTTTCTTCAGCTAATTTGTCCACCCTAGCCCTGTTTGTAGTATTCTGTTGCTCAACTTTCTCTGTCACGTTTCTCTGTCCTGAAGTTACTGGAATGTCCTGTCCTTGACACAATCAGAGGTTAGCCACAGTGACGTTACAGCAGCCTGCACAAGGACGATAAAAACCAGATTTGCTTCTCTGTCAGCCACTGCTGAAACACAGATGTAGAAAACTGTTTAAGATCATAGGGTTTGTTTCTTGTAGTGACAAGCTGGCAGGAGCTCCTCTCCTCGTTACTTATCAGAAAGAAGTTAGCTGCTTTTAACACAATCTCTCCTTGCTCTTGTCTTAACTCTTCTTTCAGTACCTTTCTGACATAGACCAAGTCTAAAATGTCATCTTGTCATGTCACATGTTGTAGTTTAGAAAGAAATATTTCTATTACAAGAAAAAAGCCCTCTTTATCTGTTTTAGGATGTAAGCACAAAATGGAAAATACAGAAAAAATATTCAACCCTTAACTGTGAGGTTTATGTAACTGTAAGCTTATCTTTACTAGTACCATCTAGTGCCTATCATTATCATCTCACATTTCAGGTATCTATAAGATACAATCATTCTTCCAGATATAAACATTTTCCCTATATTATTTATGCGTATAGCGTTATACAGAAATGAGCTTTGAGACAAGGGGTTTATAGCAAGTTTCTGGTCTATGACAAAACAGAAATAGTGACCAAGCATACAGTCCCTTGCTCAGAAAGGGCCATCTGGAAGAGATCAGTTTGCTGAAATAACCACTTGTGCTTTCCCTCATGGGTCTCACGGTCAATTCTAGTAATGAATCTGCAGCTCTGGATTTCAGACATTTAGGAGTCAGATGGTTAACATAGGAAAAAACAGTATTTACCACAGGTTAGGTAGCTCAGAGAAACACACAACGCTGGATGCAGTCTTGACAATCCTGTTCAGTACACAGCCTTGGATGGGGTAACTTTCCAAGGAAGGTATACTGGCAGGTCAGTCCAGAATGCCCTAAGAGAAAGAGAGATCTGATGGGTATAACTGGACTAATGACAAAGACTTTTCAACTGTAATTGGGCAAAAGTGTTCCACCTGACACTGACCCTGCTGTTTTTCTTCCTGTTCCCAAGCAGTGTGAGTCTTGTAATCAATAAATAGATAGGACTGTAGAGATCTTTCGTCTGCAAGAAGCACGCACAGCTGTGCAGGAAATGGAGGTAGAACAATATAAAAACCCCAACTAAATACAGCTAGGACTATGGACATTTGGATAAACTGGGTTAAGCTCCCTGAAGAAAGTTGCAAGTAACTATTAACAAGTCTGCAAAATTAAACAGGGAATAGACAACTGCATAAGCCAGTAGCAAGAAAACTGAGTAATTGTGTGCAACCATGACATTTAATAAACAGCACGTTAGAAGAGAATGTGATTGCTAAACATAATATATTGTTGTCACACCTGCTACTGTCTATATTGCCTTTCTCCTTGTTTTCGAGATGTCATTAACTGTATTATCTATAAATAGATTAAACTGTAGAAGTCCTTTACCTACAAATAGTGCACGCAATTCTGCAAAAAAACACCTTGCTCACACTGGTCTGAACAAAAGAAAAGATGTATTGTGTAATGGTGGAGAGGATGGTGGTGGCAGTTGGTGGTTGCTGAGGCTGAAGTCTTCCACATAACCACAGACCTGTGACAGCAACGGTACAAGTTTCTCTTCAGATTTTGCCATTACTGTTCTTCTACATTGATCTGCATGAGATAATTCGGCAGGTGAAAGCTATGCGTATAAATCTTGCCATCTTCTTTCCTTGGTTAGCAAATGTGATCTTGATATGACTTCTAGTTTCTAACCACTAGAAAACGCATTGCATAAACATATACTAAGACAAATACATGCCCTCAAGTAATCTAACCTGCTGGAAGAAAATGAAGCAGTTGAGAACATACTGAAATATTTTCCAGCAGGGATAGGGAGCCACTCCCAGCAGCTGGCAAAAATGGGTCAGAAAAAAAGCAGTGTTTACTTTTAATCTTATGCATATCTTTTCTATCAGCGCTTTCTGTGATTCTTCTCCATAGTTGGGTCTCATATTCAGCTCCACACAAGATCCCCTAACCATTCTGTGATAGTCACCATTGTCAGAAGCCATGAACCTCTTTATGGCTAAGTTTCTCCTTAGCAATATTATTCTCTTTCCCAGAATCATACAAGAGACTCGGTTTGCATTTTAGCCAGCTGATGTTTCAAGAATTACTTTCTCCTTCATCAAAACAGCAGTAACATTTGCCTCTTACACAAATTTGGGGCAGTTCAGAAATCCGTCCTCCCTTTCTCCTTCCTGCCCCATTCAGTCCTCTTGCTCTCTTTCCAATATTGCAGCAGGCTGCGTTCAAAATCCAGTAGTACGGGGCAAGCAACTCTTAGCCTCCTGCACTCTGTAGCAGCCTTAGAAGAAAGCCTTTTTTACCTAATGCAGTGGTCAGCCAGGTCATGCGCTTTCATAAACAGAAACAACCCCCACCCTTCCACAACCCGTCTGTGGGGCTGAGGAGAGCTGGGTAGTACAGTTCAAGTCAGAAGTGTAGCACACACGGTCTCTCACAACTGCAGGCAGGTTGTCAAAGCGCAGGATGCCCAGGCTTTGGTCACACGCATCTGATCAGGCAAAGACATTGGCATTTCATCTCTCTGCTATCAGCCTCCTGCAGAAATGCTGAGATGAGCTGCAAATGCAGCATTTGTTCTGGTGCAAAATTCTTCTCAACCTTTGCCTCATTGATATTATGCTGTGCTAGAAAAATATTATATTTATTTTACAGTTTAATTCTAAAGAAAGTCAGGAAAAGTTTCCTGAAGAAGCACAGATACTCCTTCATTTTAAAAACCTGTAAGAACAGTAAGTTCTTACTCGTTGGAACAAGTACTTTTTCTAGATCAAAGTTCTGTCTATTTTTATTACCACTTTCATTATGATGCAAACAGAAGATACTCTGATCTAGAAAGCAGATAAAATATTTCAACCATTACGAAGTAGCAGCCTCAATTCATTATTTTTGAAATATATGAATAATGAAATATCAGATCATGGCACATGGTAGTAGTAACATAAAATGTTCACTAGTAGTTAAAAGTTTAGGAAACAACAAAAGTATTAAAGTAAAAACATCCTATGCTAAGTGAAATGTCAAAATACTGAAATGAACTTACGCAAATCCAGTTTTCATTTTGTTCAATTTTCCTGAGGAGTATTTACTGAAATTTGTTACGTTCACAAAAAATGTTCTTCTGAAAAATTTTTCAGCCAAGCTCTTTTAATTACACCTTCTGGCCAATTCTATACTTCTATAGACTTCTCAGGTATTTTACTTCACAGATCCTTATGTGAAGCGTCACATCCTGGATGGAAGTGGAGAAATATCTATTCAGCTTTGTAGTTGTATTGAAATTAGCTATTCCAAACTTAGAATTTAGGCATGTCACTAGAAGCTCAACAGCATTTTTGCCTCTTAAAGGCAAATCACCAGTAGCAATTTTTGTCTCGTGCCAAGTTCAAATCCAGGAACTGGGAGCATCTATTATAGGCACTTCCCTGAAGATGGTGAAGCTCCCAGCCCTTGGTTCTGTAGCAGCTCTGCTCTGTAACATTTGAAGTATGCCTCCATACTCCCTTTAGCACCCATCTTAGAGGTAGATGACCTGTACTGGCAGTAAACTGAGGCATGAAGGAGTTACCCTTCTGAGATGGTAAACAATATCCTGGAATTTCAGAATTCTAGCAATATTAGTGTTCTCTTTGGAAGAAGATTTCCAAATTTGGTATCCCTTGCAGCTGGAATAGAGATGCAGTCTTTATATCTTCTCCAAAAAGTGCACACAAACTGACCAAACAGTAAACAAGAGTTTGAGTGTCAGGACATGTGTCAGACAGGATGGGATTCAGGAGACTACTCCTGCCTACTTGTATCTTCCTGACCCTTAATACCTGGTCAATGTGGGATGTCAGGAAAGCAAAGAAGCTCCATACATATTGGAGCTCTAAGCACTGTCTCCAGCATGGGACAACTTGGGCTCCTAACACTGGCAGTCTGACTGACTGTGCCTTGAGCAGGGCAGAATTTTCTTTACAAAACAACGTTTGAATTGAAAAATTATCATTCATTGATCACCAAATAGTTGCTTGTAAACATTTTAGGCTCTACAGATGTGCACCAATCAACGTCTGGACTCCTGGAGGTCTTCAAGTGGCCCCAGTGCTCCCAGATTCATAGGTATGGAAGCAGCAAGCTGTGCCAAAGCTTGGCATAGTCTGAAAAGCCTGAAACCATGTGTCAGGGTCCTAGGTTTCACAGCAGTCTCACAGGGCAGATCAGAGATACCCAGTCCCGTGAAATACTGGTCTATCTGGAGAGCCATATGAACAAGGAGTAGGGGATCTCAGTGGGTTTAAGGCTTGGGCTATTTTCAGGGAAGACAACCACAACCTCAGCAGCCTTAGCAGCAGCTGAGTAGAACTGACATCCTCGTCCCTTACAGAGAAATGTATCACTATGAAGATTTTTCAGTAGCCCTGTTTCTTCAGCTGGGGTATGTCTCTCTGAATTTTTCTACATTTTGAGTAACTACGCTGACAAAACTAGTTTATGGTTTAAACCAAGCCTCATCCCAAGGCAAAGTATACTGAAGTAATCCCAAGAGGTCAAGGAACTCATTCGCTGGATGACAGAGTTACCAAAGGCTGTGTGTTTGGCTACTCTTTTATCATTTTTAGGCAAGTTGTCTTGCCTTCATAAAGATCACTGCAGCTTCTATTTAATGTACTGACCTTTACAGAAACAATGGCAAAATTGCATAAGAGCACAGAGGCATTCTTGCCTTTAACCATTTTGGGAGGGTCTTGCAATAGACAAACTCACCAATCTGAAAAATAAGAGAGTAAGATGATGCAAAGTAATATTAGCATAATAACATTCACCATTCTGTGTCCTCAAAACTACGTTAATATACTAAGTATTGCCAACTCATGGTGCTCTAGGGAAAACATTATCCTCATTATGAGAAGAGGAAACTAGAAAGAGTCACAAACAGAGCTGACGGGACCTTTTCCACAGGAACTACGTGGAGAAAAATGACTGTATGTCCTGAGGTATTATTCCCAGCTAGTCCACTACTAGTGTGGGACTTCAAAACATTTAAAATATCATTGTATAATGTTCCACTATGATGTCACTTAATGACATCAGTCAGGATTTGTATAAATGCAGCAGCATTAGACCAGCAATTCAAACATTTCTCAGACCTATGAAATTTTCTTTTTGCTAATTTCTCATTCACCAGGTAGTTGTTTTCCATGCTCTTTCATGTAGGAGAACATGGAGAACAAAGCCACAAATTTAAGACAGTCAATTATTCTTTGTATATCTCCTAAGAACTGTACATCAGATTGAGTCTCTATTACACTGCTTCCATACCAATATAATTTATCATTTACTTATTTGGGTCAAGAATTAACTGACTTTCAGTTTGTAACGTCTCTATTACATTTCCAGCGTACGAAGATGAAAATGTTACTAAGACCTAGATGGACTGACAGTTCCTGATACTTTGAGTCTTTGCTGTGGTAGGAACAGCAGTAATACACCTCCAGAGTCACCCTGTTGGTATTCCAGTTTACTGGATTTACCACAGGATTTTGCCCTCACAAGAGTGAGAGGTTGCTTTGTTACTTGACTTTCTGCTGGGTGAGGACACTGTCTTTTGAACCAAAATCCCACTGAAGATTGCCCTCCTTGGTTGCCCTAGCCCTGGCCCTGGTCAGGTCCCAGGCACTGCAGCACTGGTCTTGGTTTTGTGCCCTGAAAGGAGGGGAGTTGATGTAATTCATGCTACATCGCTCCCGCTCCTGGGTGAGGCTTTACTGCCTTGGCCTTGCTCTACAGCTTATGTTGACAGAAGCTGACTTAAACAACGATTAAATATACTTGTGCCTCAGCATGACTATTCACACATACAAGGAAGGTGATGAAAAATAAATGAAGAGTGCATTATAGTTATTTTACTTGGTAATATACTTAAAAGCTGTCTCCCACTGCTGTTCCCATTTTCCAAATTTAACTGGAGGCTGGGACCTAATTCTCTACTGCTTTGCACTTAACAGGGAAAAAATGCTACTATCATGATAAGGTAGGATTCTGAAACTCCCAGTTTTTAAATATGTAAATACAAGGGCATCGCTGAGAATCAGATCTAGAAAGCAAGACTTTTAACTGAAGTCAAATGAGCTCTGCTGATTTACCCAAACTGATTACCCAGATTTGGTCTTTACTAAAAGCTTAATGTGCTTCATGTTTGAACTTCCCAAAGAAATCTGACAGTAACTGACTGACAAGCCCACAGCTGCTTAACAAAGGAGCTTGCACTTTTCATTTGAAATCATATTTGGTTAACAAAAGCAAATTCTTCATTCATATGGGCTACCCTAAAGAGGCATAGAGAAGATAATACAAAGAAAATTACGGATAGCTTTTGCCACCTATCCATTTTACTGTCACTTGAAGACAGAATCATGTTTAATTACCACTACAGTGATTACTGATTAATGCTAAATATTTTCATTTCAGCCTTCTGGATACTTTTGATGGTCTTTGTCAATTGTGATTAACCAGATTTGTTCCAAAATACTAGATGCCAATGAATTCGAGTGCGTCCTTTTCATAAACACTTTTTTTCCCTGCCAGTGCTCACAAATTCTACTTAAATAAAGCTCCACCAATGTATCATACATAATAATTCACAAAAATTATTTCATTGTCTGTATGCAAGAAAGCTCAATAATTTCTCAGGTAAACAGTAAGGCTTAATATTGACCTCACATATATTAGTATTTTGTATTGCTTTTCTTGATCTTGTCCCATTTTGTTTCGCTAGCTGGGGGAAGGGTGCTGTCTGAGGACCTCCCGGTACCTCACTTGCATAAAAATGCAAGATCACTAAAGAATGATACAGACTTATTCCAAGAGATTAAGAGTGTGAAGATCATGTCAAAAACACTGGTATCAGGAAAACCCCAGACAGCTCACCTATTTGGCAAAGAAAGACTCTGTAAGTGGGGAAGAAGTCACAGAGGTTATGAATTTGAGTGATTTCAAACAAATGTCTCCAGCCAACCACAAAGACAAAAATGGGATTTTAAAAAACCAAGGCTGTTCACAACTCTAGAGCATTTTAAGAAATAAACTCTAGTGAACAAGCAAATCAAGAAGGTTTGCTATGCTGCAAGAGCTAGTATGAAACAGATTTCAAAATGTCCTGATTCTAACATAATGAAAGAGGTACCAGGTGACCTCAGCAAGACAATGAAATTGTTAGAGGAGACTCTTGAACAAATGGATATGCTGGTAAATGCTGCAAAATGTTCAAGCTCCCTGGTTGTAAGAACACTTCACTTTTTGGTGACAGAAGGCTTGCTGTTCATCAGCTTGTCACAAAGATCCAATTTTAAAACTTAAACCAAACATGGATTTTTTTAAATCCAGAGTCTTATAGACCTCCTTCTTCAATGTAAATGAGAGAGTCTAAAATGCTGCTATTGAGGATTGTACATAATACTTACACAGGTGAAACAGCGCCTGAAAGGCTTTATAAAAGAAAGAAGATCTTCGGTTAATATAAAAGAGGATTTCTCCATATGGAACAGCACACCTAGAGTATGAAGAAGACGACTTTAACAGTTCAGCTATCAATACTAAGTGCTTCATATTTTGGAGAAATTGTTTTGGGAGACATTTGCAAATGAGGATAAAAATTATCCATAAAAATCCTCTGGCTTTTCCTGGAGGGGAAAAAAGCTGAAAAAATAAACAAAAGTCATTGTATGGGAGAACAAGATAAAAATTACCCTTATTATCTCCATGGTTTGATTTGGTTACCAAACGATTATCATTAAAATTCAGAAATACTGAATAAAATTATGAAATAAGCACAATGAGCACAAAAATAATTCATAAAAGGTTGTAAGTAATAGTTGAGCAAAAAACCCTCAGCCAATGTATATTACAGTACTCTACTCTTGGGCCCATGAAACACTTAAAAAAGAGTGAACACTTGCTGAATGTAGTTGATAACAAAATGAAATATTTAAGCAGCAGTTCACTGTTTATAGTGAAGAATAACTGAAATGAAACATTAAGCCATTTGTAAGAACGCTGTGCAGTAAAATCCAAAAACTTCAAAATGAATTTCTTGCCCCTCTCTGGTCAAAACAAACAAACGAAGCCAAAAAGTAAAAAGATTTTTTTCAGAAAGATTCCAATGGCCAAGAATAAAACACAGTAACCTAGAACATGTAAAAGGAGAGGCGGTAGGATGAAAAACCCAGTGGTAGCATATTTCAAATTATATGTTAGGGTCATGTGTATCAGATCCTCTGTGGGATGAAGCATTAAGAGGCAATTATGACTGGATCATAAAATGGCAAACTAATTCTCATTATAGCAATTACAAGACTTTTCCTCCAAAACTCTGGCACCCATGAAATATCACCTGGTAATTAAAACTGTATTTACTAATTGACCACAGAAGAGACAAGCTATTGAGTAAAAAAAAAAGATCAGATCCCAGAAAATATCTTAATTAGAAAGAAAGTAAAAATACTTTCATATCTTGATTGAAAGAAACTGTAGTAAATAGATGATTTCTTACCAGGAGGAAGCGGAAAGGCAAGGGAAGGAGAAAGGGGGACATTCAATATGAATGTATACTGTTTGCTTATGTTATTTGTAATATTTCCAGACAAGAAACAAACTAGACTAGCTTCATTAGAAAGTATAACGCAAAGGCTGAAGTTCCCATGATCAAGATTATGTCTAGAATATATGATTCATAGCTGATTTTAAAAGACAAACTGCATAAAAACTATTAAGTTATTTAGTCTAGACTGTAAATATGAAATAACAGCAGAAGACTGAGATGAGATCACACAAATGATAAATACTTGCTCCCAAACTAACCATCACACAAGATTCAGTACTATCTAGTTTGCAGAATGTGTATTTCTCCATCGTTATCTCACAAAATAGATAATATTGCCCCAGATGTTTATATGAAATGCAAAACAGTCTGTTTTTCCTTTGTTCATACAATATAGGAATATGAGATGGTAAAAATATTTTGAAAATCCATCTTGAAAGCAATATAAAATTGCTAGAGACGGATTTTGAACAGGACATATAGACATGTGTATCGGGATTTGGTCCATTCAGAAGATTTAAGATAGTCATGAGGAAGCTACTTTTGTTGTTGCTTTTTGTAGGGGGGAAAAAAAAAAAAGCAATCTTAAAACCATGGACCCAGGCAACAGCTCCCACTATATATTGCTGGAAAAAGCTATTGGTACAGTATCTAATGATGTAAGACTTGACATATTCTGTGAGAATAGTGCCAAGCAAACTCTCCAAAATGGACAAAAGTGGTGGTTTACCTTGCAAAGAAAAGATGACACAGCAGAAATACTAAGCTTATGGAGAAGCTTTGATAGAGATAGTATAATCTTGTGGAACAAAAAGAAGATAAGAAGATTCCAAGGGAAAAATAATTGAATTTGATAGTCCTTCTTCTCTAATCTTCTATGCTGCCTCTCTTCCAAAGCCTTTTCACCTCCTCCATACTAGCAAGTAGTCAGCTCCACAATAAAGGTCTCAGAAAGCTAATAGAAAAGGTTAAATATTCATACCAAGTTATGGTAGTATTCATATAATTTGAAAATGGAGGACACCTACGCTCAACATACAGTTATGTATTCTCAGTCATGTAGGAAGTTGTCTTAATGCCTGCCATAATAACTACAACAGAAATGTTTTATTGCAAATGGCTAAAAACATACACTTTTTATTTTAAAAAAATTTTCTTCTAATTTCTCAACTAAAGCTTTCTTTTCTTAGTTTCTCTATTTCGTACTCAAGTACTGCAAATTACAGAGGACCAATAAACAGTCAATATGCAAAGAGATCCAAAGAAAAATTAGTATAGTATAGATCAAAACCAACTTCCTTCCTTCAGCACCTTGGTTACTCAAATTAATTTAAGACTACGTTTTCTGGGTGAAACTGTTCAGAGACACAACATCGTCATTTATTCTGAGGTTTGCAGGTGTAAATTGCAGCTGTATGTATACTTTCAAAGTAGCTAGTACAAGTCAAGTCAGTAAAAATTCTGTAATTATTTTAGAAATGGAGATGTTAGATGAAAATAAGGAAGCAAACAGCCTGGCTAAAAAGCTAGACACATGCCAGGAGAAAGAGGACTCTAACTTCTGTCATTAGAAAACATATTTGACCTAAATTTTTGCTAAGTTTTGTTGAAATTCTCACTTAAGAACTAACCTTTGCCAGCTGTGATCTTGCCTTGTTTGAGAGGCAGAAGTCCAGACCTGGGTTGGAATGAGAGCAGAGGTGAGTGGAAGCCCTTTGTACCAAGTCCAGCCTCTCTACCTGTGAATTTGCTTCCCAGAGGCATGAAGAGGAATTCAAACAGGTGAGGTACCTCTGCTCTGCAGCTCTGGTCCATGCAGGCTAGATGCCGTGCTATTAGTATGACTGCAAAATATTGTCATCAGTGAAACAATGAATTGATATCCTCTGCACATTTGGAGTTTAGTTTTCTATACAAGAGTGAACTGCACTGGGAATAACACAATCCCACACAGTATCGATGTAACCTTCCAGATATGTCCTGCTTTTACAGTCTACAAATTAAGCATCAATACCAGCTTTTAAGTGTCTCTTTTCACACTGAAAGAAACCAAAAAGAACTAAAAAATAGTGATACAGTGTGGGACTAGGCAACAAAATATTTTCAACTTCAGACAGTTTCCATGTCTTGAAGTATTTTGTGTTTCACAGCACTGCTGAAGGATCTCTATTACTGGTAAGGCAAAAAATGCAGTTCTGTCCAATAAACAGTTCAAAATTAAGTAGGAAATAGTTTATGTTCTCTTTTCTGCAGTTTCTTTCTGTTCAGACAGGGCCAAATGACCTTGACATTAAGACTCCAAACCATATTTGTGAGATCAGGTTTCCATTCCCAGCCTCTGCTGAAGAACTGCTGTATCATCTTGAGCAAGTCTCTTTCCCTCTTTGTGGCCTCAATTTCCGTCTGTACACAAGGGCTAATATGACGGTCATACCCAACTTCACACAATTTATTACATTTTAAATTGTAAGGCAGAGACTGAGTCTTGCTGCTTGTTCACGTAGGCGCAAAAACAATCCCATTTTTGTCTTGCTGCTATTCAAAGAATTTTGTTGTCTGCTGTGCCTCCGTATTTGTGCTCAGAGCCTGAACAGCAAGTGCCAATATACCGGGATGAAAGCTAATCTCTCAGCATTGCCAGCTTGTCTAGAACTAGGTGATACCTAGAATCATATTAAAAACTCTGTCCCTCTCTCCGTCTCACGCGCATGCACACTAAGCCACCTGTCTGCACCAGTCTGACAGCCAAAGGAAGTTCCAGAAAAGCTTCCAAATTCTTCTGGGATTATCTGAACCGTATCTTCATTTCAGTAGTTTTATTACAAGCACAAGGACTTATGAGTGCATAAACTGGAAGTTGCCTGCTATATGGCCTATCAAAAATAAAACAGGAATCAAAAGGGTTTGAGATCACCATCCTGCAAGGGTAGTGCATTCCCCACCTAAGCACAGAACTGATCTGCTTCAAGCAATGAGCCACATGCTCTGACATCATGGAAGCTGCATGTCTCCCACACAAGGGATCCAAACAAGTAAAATGGCTGTGGAAAATTACTGCAAACAGCAAACAAGTGTCTTACCTCATATGTCATATTACATAGCATAACACTGCAAACTATGTTTTGGAAAACAACCTTGCACTACCAACTGGAGTGTGCCAACATCTCGACTATTTTAATGATCAGTGAAGGAGTCTAGTGTCATTGTCACCCTTCCACTGTGTCATCCTCAGCTCTTGGACTAAAGACAATCCATCAGTATCATTCAAGAAAGCTACCAGTAATCCTATTCTACACACGTTCTTGATAAACAGAGCTGAACCAAATTCATACACAGCTTAGAAATATCTAGAATAATCTCTAATATAATCAATTCAGCACAGACCTCCGAGCTATTCTCCAATGCAGAGTTAAGAATATAAGATGTTTTCACAGGACTGCTTCAAGACAACTGTTTGGTGAGAGGCTGTTTATAAGACTGCTATAGACCTAATATTAAAGATGAGGAGGAAAAAAATCCTTCTATCAAATAAACGGTCAGAAGTAAAACAGAAAACAGTTTATATTCTTTTTCCTGCAGTTTCTTTTTGTTCAAGAAAGGCTGAATGACCTTGACAACAAGGCTCCAGACCATATTAGTGAGATCAGGTTTCCATTCCCAGCCTCTGCTGAAGAATTGTGAGACTTAAGAAGCCTCTGCTGTTGCACAAAGATTGGATTTCATTAACATGAAACAAAGAACCCAGAGTTCAGAATGCTGCAAAGTAGATCAAAAGGTTAATTCTTCCTTTGATGGAACAAGAAAGAGCTTTTAATACTTCAGCATACCCACAACGCTGACAGTAATACAGGATTGTGAGTTTGTCAGTCGCAGATGACTGAAAGGTGATAGCATTAGCCACTTAGAGGAGAGCTGGGTCTGAGTCCTGCCAGGTGACAAATGTGTGATAAAGCACTTTCACTGACAAACAGCAGAACACATAAAACACATGAAGATTTCATTGCCAGAGCGCAATATTCTCAAACAGAAATAACAGCTCTCTGAAAGAAGCTTTGTTCTGAGGAAAACAGCCCCACTGGGTTTGGGTTACTGTGCTGGTGCTCAATCAGTGTCTACAAGATTTCATCCCATGCAGACAAAACCTGATTACAGGCCTCCTTTTTCCTTTTACCTTTTTTTGTGGTGTTTTTTGTGTTTGGTTTTTTTTTTTTTGTAGGGGGGGCAATGGGATGCAAAGTTGCCAGGGGGTTTTCTAAGACCTGCCTATTAGTTCTAAAGGTTTCCCTGTGGTGCTTTTGTCCAAGTTGCAGAAACACTTTCTGATGGTTGAAAGACCTTTAGCTCATCTCTTACTCACTAGTACATAAGCTAACGTAACAGTCTCCTACTGGAATAAAGGCTGGACAGAAAATTGTTTCCTCTTTGGATAGTTTTCTAAAAACATACTGGGGTTTGGTTGGTTTTTTTTCACGGAGAACTCGGACTTTCAGAATTGCCAGACTAAGAGTATTCCTGGCTATTTTTCCTTAAAGATGAAAATATTAAAAGTTTCAGTGTTCCCAGAGTGAAATCTCCGGTTAAAAACATGAAGCTGAAGCAGAGTATTTTGCTTTGTCTCAGCACAACATCAAACCACAACTCCCTAAACAAGTACACGCTTCATGCCCACATTCTCCCCTGGAAGCAGAGCTCTCAGTCAGCCTACACCTTCTGTGAGGCATGGTGACCTCCCTTTTTGCTCTTCTCCATAGTGCAGGTACCATCAATTTTGACAGACAAATCCAGGGACTGAAAATAAATTTCTAAATCCATTTTATTGCTTGAAAAATGTTCAACTGTTTGCTTTTTTCCCCTCAATGAAAGCTATCTGCAAAAAGAAACTCTTAGCAAATCTGTTCGGCTGAAAACCACTTTCTCTATCAGGTGTTTCTTTTAGACTTCCTGTTGGAGTCCTAGATTCATTTTGTTGTTTCTAGCAAAATAATTTTTTTTATTTCTAGCTTATGTTATATAAACCCTATTCAGGTATGGGCCTTAACTGCTGAGCTGTCAGAACAGCTAGGGGACCGGACAGGACAGAGGAGAATTCTGCTTTACCAATACGTCAAGCTATTGGCACACAGAGTATTTAGATCTCAGATAGCAGTTTCAAAACCAGCTTGTAAGCTTCCATTGGGGTTATTGAAAAAGTGCTTCCGTACTTAGCGTGTGGTGTTGTGTGGCTGCTCCCACTCTGTTATACTCTAAGGATTCTCCACTTGAATGTGTATGCGATGCCACATACTGGGAGCTGTAGTCTTCGCAAACTGCACTTCATAAACACAGTGGATGTTGCCATCTGCTTTAATTTTTTGAAAGCACTAATTCTTGCAAAGTAAAATGTTAGTGCATATGCTGTCCACCAGTCTGTGAAAAGGTAGAGAAGATGCAAGTTCTCAGAGAGTCACTTGCAACAGTGACATCTTCAGATGGCTGGTACTATCATACTATACCTGCATTCATCTTCATGTAAGTCTGAATGATCTCCACCTGTAAAGTGAGACCAAGATTTCCATGTTCATTTAAACTGTATATCTGTCAAAGCAAAACTATCTCCAGCAAAACATCTCTACTGTAACAAAAATCCGAACTCTTTTGCAGCTCCCTGATAGCAATGTAACAGATATGCTGTTTCTGAAAGTACAGTTGTCTTCAGGATGCTACTGTTCCCATTCGTTGCTGAGTCTAGTTTGTGGAAGACACTAGCACAACATTTTTGAGAATAAGTGCAATCTTTTATGAGGAAAGATTTATTCTATCTCCTTCACCTTTACCATCACCTTTGAGGGATTTTCCCTATCTTTTAGTATAACTTAGGCAGATACCTTCATCTCAGCTTTCAGTCCAGATCCAAAGAAAGGAAAATAGCTAGAAATTATCTCACTGCAGAAATGCTGTACACAAAAGAATACACTGCCTTCTATTAGAGAGAAAGAGATCTGAAGAAGAGGTTTGTAGGTTTGTTTCACTGGTAGCAGATGCCAGTTTTCATTCAACCTGATGTTTTTAAAGCATGTAAAACAATGAGCTGTCTTTAAACAATCACTTCCACACACTGGGCCCTTATGATCCCATAATAGGAAAATACCATTTAGGAAATAACCTGGCTCTAGTTGATGATACATTTATAGCCAAATACAGACAATGAGAGTCTCTGCCATTTTAGCCAAACTATTGACTCTGCAGGTGCTGTTCTGCACAAAATAGGATCTGGTTCTGAAATTACAGGCTCTGGCTGAGTGCATGAGCTTTCACTTTGGCAGGGGAATCAAAGGCAGATAATCTCCTTTCTAGCTTTTAACCCTGAAGTGAGCAGGGGTCAGCTCCTGTTTGAAAAGCTTCAGGGCACTCTGTCCACAGATTCCTTTCAAACAATTCTTTTAACCTGGGACTGCTAGACCACATTGTGTCCTAGTTCCCCCCACTACTGTCTTCAATATATTCCTCAAGCCAAAGGCAGCAACCAGAAATTAAGTCTATTGTGCTTATTTAAGCGATGATGGCACAGAAACCACAGCTGGCTGTGAGGCTGGTGTGGAGAGCGCTTCCATGTCACTAGTCTTGTTCAAAGGGATGTTGTTGGGGACTGCAAATCTGACCCTTCATTTTCAGGTGTAATTCACTTTTGAAATACAGTATTTCCCAGTGGAAAGATTTCTTACCTAGATCAACCTCCACACCGCTGGGATCAAACAAACAGGGATCAGAAGAAGAGCTTCTTACCATAAGAAGGGCTTAGCTCAAGCGCAGTA
>VYZM01020101.1:217129-258234 GCA_013398915.1 Dromas ardeola | reverse complement strand
CCACACTGTGCTGGGCATCTTACAATACTGACCCTGTGCACCAGAGTTTTCGGCTGTGTACCACACTAGGTACAGAAAAGAGGCAGGAAGCAGTGGGGAGGAAGTAAGACAGGAAACAAGAAGAATACAGCAGCAACACATCAGGCGGGATGTGCGCATGGTGAAGCTCGTTGTTCCTAATGAACCACAACGAGCTCAGGCTGCCGCCTCTTTGTGGCAGATTCTGTTCTCATGGAGAGATCTGAGCACAACGAGTGACAACAGGAAGGTATTCTTGCCACACTGAGTATACAGCCATCCCACTGACTACTGTATAGCACAGACTTATGTCCAGGTTTAAAATTAGCTACCTGGGTACAGCATGCAATATTGATCTCAGAGAGTGGAGGTCAGAATGGGAGTGAAACCCAGCTAAGGAGATGAAGAAAACGAGCTTACTCTGGGCTCTGTGCTGCACTGGCCCAGTGGCAAAATGAGGCAGTTTAAACCTAGCTAGGATGGATTTCTGAACATGTCACTAGTTTGAGGGCAGTGTAGACATATCCTGTCTGGGCTACACCTAAGGGACAACGAGACATCACTTCCTCCCCTCTCTCACACACAGACGCACAAGTGATTTGAGAAATTTCCATCTTCCTTCCACAGCTCCTCCTGGGTCACTCCCCACCACTTGCCCTACAAGACAGAGCTCTAGTACAAGTATGTCTAGAAAATTAAGTTTTCCTCATATGCTTGTAGAGGGGTCTTTCTGGGACTGGGGAGCCTGGCAGGTTTTTTTTTACCGTATCAGGTTTTATTAGGGAGGGCACAAACCTATACCGCTTCCAGTTCCAGGGTTAGTACACTTGTTGTTATGAAATGGGGATCTCTACATCACAGTCTGTTGAGAAGTATATACAAACGCTTAGCAGTTTATTAAAGGGGACCTCACACAGCACACAGGGTACCATTATCCCGGACAGGTTGTTTATTCATTCAAGGAGAGGGGAATCCCCTAATCCCTTTGAGTAGTCTGAGCCAAGGTAGCAGGCTATTTCTCCAACCCTAGATCTGGCCAAATGGTAATTATTTAAGTAATGTCACCATTAATCTGAGTTGACTGTGGGGAAAAAATTATGTGTGCCAATAATAACAAAACCTAGGTACCTACTGTTTAAATCTGTGTGAAGGGCTTCTGCGTAAAAGTAGTAAGATTTCCATGCAGCGGACTTCTCAAAATATGAAGGTAGGTTGCTTAGTGTTAGTTTCCGCCTTAAAAAAATATTGACCTCAGGTTGAAAACTCAGAGGCAGAATCAAAACCAAAGTGCAGTATTCACATCTTGCTGAAGAAGTATTCACGTCTGGACATTTTCTCCTGGCTACTGCATACCCAGTAAAAGTATTCTGTAATACTCCCAAGCAATAGGACTACAGGCCTTTTACTGATTAATCCTGCAGGAGTTTGAAGGACACTGTCAAAGAATCATAAAAATTACAAGCCCTATTAATTAGCATCCTGTCTATACGTCTGCCAAAGAAGGGATTATTTTCTTCATTCCTTATTCTGGGGTTTGAGTCATGCAGTTTTAAAATGGATGAGGAGATCCCATTTTATTGCAAAGGAGCTCTAATTAATGTTCATTTACAGGACTAGAGAGTTAATTTCAATTCTGGGCTGCATTTACAGCATTGCAGCCATCAACTCAAAATCAGCGAAAGACATTTGAGCTCAGTAGCAGCTATGCTTCTTTCCCTGATATTCCCCTGTTTTACTACTTGTCCTTCTTCCTTTCTGATACCATCTATAGAAAAACAGGATCTGTTTAGCAGTTCATCTGCTCCTGCTGCATAATCCTCTGCAACACACTGTTGGCAGTTGCCAGGATAATTATGTGACCAGGAAGGTTCTGGCAGCGGGTAGTGCCCAGTGGCATGAATGAATGAACTTGAAAAGAATAGTTTATTTCCATGCAGAGTCCATCTAGAAAGGCAGAGGAATGCTGAGAAATCAGCAGGAAGGAATGTCTTTTCAATAAAACCACAGAATTTGCAGGCAGTATCCCAAAACTCTCTACCCAGCTCTGTCACAGCACTTTGACCAAGCCATTTTAACATCACCATATCTCAGGCTTCTCAGCTGCAAACCAGGAGCAAAGTACTCCTGACAAGGGTGCTCTGTTTCCATCTCAAGACAGGGCATATAACTTGGGCACTGCTACAGCATTTTCAGACTCCCAGAACTAGGTTTAAATGTTATTAAATACAGAAGGCAGCTGAATTCCTTAACAGAATGTGCTTCTAACAGGACACAGTGTTTTCTTAAAGGATCTTTGTATGGTAATGTGACATTTTACAGCCTACATGTAGGCAATTATCTTTGAAAGAAAAATGACCATGTTTTGGGTTTTGGGTTTTGGGGTTTTTTTTTGAGAAGAGGCTTTGATTAAAACACATTTCTGGGGGAGCTGATACGCAAGGACGGAATGTGGAAACAAAGCTGATTCAAGAGTTGGAGCTGTTATTAAATGTCCTAGAATTAAGGAGCTTGAGGAGGCCTCAGCTAGAGGCATTCAGACAGCATCAAACTCTGACACAAACTGGAACCAGTGTAGTCTGTTGTGTCTCTAAATTATTTTTCAGTGTCTCTTAGAAAGTCTTCCACAACTAGGCTGCCGCACTTCAACATGATTCTAAATGAATGACAGAAAAGCATAATTAAAAGGCTTGTTGTTGCTGCTTAGCATCTCAAAATTGTTGAGACTACTGTGTAAACAGGACATGCGGAATTAAACATTAATAATATCAGGTTATATTGGTTTGAGTGCAAGTTTACTGATAATTCTCATTGTCCTCAGAAAGAAGTTGTTATTCCTTGCTCCTACAGCAATGAAGTCAGTGGAGGTTTTACCACAACTATAGTGGGAGCAGGAACAGGTCTTATGGGTAGAGGCTTTGAAACTGCAGTCCAAAACATGCATATTATCTCCATCCTCACAGGAGCTTTGCTGTGTGTGCAGAAATACTTCCTTGGCTTTAACTCACAATCAGCACCGGAAGTTACACCAGTTGTCACACATACAGCATTTCCATGCACTATATGCATGGTGTCATTGCCTACGCAGGATACAGGTGATCAGATGCACTCCCAGATCATAAAGACCTGACCAAACAAGACTTCAGGATGCTTGGTAATCTCCAAACCAGGAACATACAGCCTGTAGTCACAACCATTCCTACCAAACCCGTTTGTTTTTCCACCAACATTCTTCTGGTTACAATTTGACATTCACCTACCATTACTACATTCCACAGTTACACCGACAAAAGAATAAATTTAGGTCCCTTCAAACACTTCCTTTAACCACTCTTTCCTTCCATACTCTCTCTTCCACATAACAGTCACACATTTAGAAGTTTATGGTTGAGAGCATTCGCCACAGGGATAAGGAGGCAATAAGACAGGTTGGGCAGCAAACTGAAAAGGCACAAATGCAAATGTCTTCAGGATTCAACATTTCAGTGTCTGTGTTGGATGCCAGTGCCTTTGAAGTAATTTTTTTTCCATCTGCTTTCCCTGGTGTAAAGTCCAGGAGATTCGAAAAATAACAGTCTTCATTTAAAAGCAGGAAAAAAATTACAACCAGCCCCTTTCTGGAATTTAGGCTAGGACCACATGAACATACGTTGCAACCAGTCATTTGTAAATTAAAGGGGACTAAGAGAAGACAAACCCAAAAATCATTTTTTAGAGGAGTTATTTTTCATTTGGAATGAAAATGCAGCCAGCTTCTGGGCAGCTTCACTCATGAGCCTTTGCATGAAAATAGGAACTTGAGTCAAGTATACTAACTTAATTCCTTCTCCTTCCACCTTGTATTTCCTGGCTTTTGTGTTTCTTAGCCCTGAAGGTAAAGCGTGAGCTAGAGAATAACCAGTACCGCTGCTCCTCTGTCAAGAAAGTAAGATACTTGGCTTTATTATGGGATAGTTTACTTCTTCCTGTGCATCTGAAGAGCAAACCACGTTGACAGAACAAGGACTCCAGTGGGGAGCAGTAGGCTGCTTACACAATTTCCCATTACCAGAGAGTCTGTCAGAGCAGCGAGGTGTTTATTCTACTGGAAAGCAAATTGGGTCTGGTGATGCTTAAGCCTTCCAGCTGAATCACCCCTGACATAAGAAATCTATTCCCCTAACAGCTTTGGGGTTTTGGCCTTTTTTTTTTTTTTTGATGGAAATGAGTCAATGTCTTCATACTGTTACACATCTCTTCCAAAAACCTGTTAGCCAGTTTCAACCAAATTCATCAGAGTGTATAGGTTTCTTACTAGTGTGTGAAACTAGGCAGCCAGGTAGAGAAATGCAGGAATGCCCCTACTGGGGGATAGGCAGCAAGTAACCTCTTTTCAGACATCAAGGGGCCTACAGAAAAGTCCTATCCCAAGACAAAAACCTCTGGAAAACCAGTTTTCACTGGTTCCACTGCTGCTGGAAACACTCGTTTGACTATTTAATGTCAGGTGAGAGGTAAAAAGGCAGTTAATTATACCTGTTATTGCAAGAACCATATAATATAGCCTTTTACTAACCTGAGCACAGTCCATCATAAAACCATTTGTGTTTCTTGTCCCACAAGTCCTTTTGAAAAGCTGTCCCAGAGTGTCACTGCTCTGATTGTCAGAAGTCTGGAGATCAGAAGGAAGTTCAGTTTTCCTTAGTGAGTTTGTATTATCTGCTCTAAAGCCAATGCTGCCCTGTAGCTGGAAGACCTCTTCTTCTCTCACGTCTACCCTCTCCAGACTCCACTGTGTGTTTCCAGAACCTCTGCCCTCTCACCCTTGGCTTAGCAAGGCTAACCCAGACAAACTCTGTTAATCCCCTTTGTATTATAAACTCTCCATTCCCATCATCATCTGTTCTGCTTTAATTCTGGTCTCCTGAACATGCGTACTCAGAAGTCTATACAGTCATGCCTTGTACCTTACTGCTAGTACTTTATTTCTTCTTCCACTTTCTTGTTACAAGTCCTAAGATTGCACCTACTTTTTTTACACTGACAGCTCACAGATACCCTGCATCTTTCTCCCCCTTTGTCATTTCCAACTCATGAACTCTGAGCATGTCCCAAAATTTCTCGTTACTAATTCCATACATTATCTTAATACTTTGAAATATTAAAAATCAACCTGTTCCTCAGACTAAGATCCTTAAGGTCATTTGGTTCTTTCTGTACCATATCCCAGTTTGTCGTCTGATGGTATCTCCCTACTTTGGGCCACTAGTAATTTCATCAGCATAATTTTGGTTTTGTGTCACTATCATAAGGGAAACTATGAATTGGATTGGTCCCAGAACTGATCCTTCAGAGGCTCCATCACTAATCTACCTCTAGGCTGGTTCTTCCATCACAATAACCTTTTATCCCAATTTTAATGGATATACAGTCCAGTTAATCAGTCTCCCCCTCCCGCAAATTTTTGCATATTCAAAGATTTGTGCCCTTTTCAGTCTTTCCATTTCGTTCCATGACGAATTACTTCTATATATTAACACTTACAATAGTTCCAGTCTGAATCTTAGAACTCCATCAGTCACACTGGCCAGTTTTACATTAATAGGATCCAGCACAATCTCCTTGCCAGACATAGATGATAATTAACATTTTTCACCTCCACAGCTATTGATTGTGCAGTACAGGCTAAGAGGACCCTAAGGCTTGCATTCAATGGTAGTGATCATTATTTGGGAAGAGCGTTTCCATCTGAGCATTTCTTCTCCATAGTTTCATTGCTGTCTTATCTAGCTTCAGCCAGAGTCAGCTGCTCATCTCTTCAGGGCAACTGAAAGCTATCAGATCATGATGGTTTCAGTTAATATTAGGCAGCCTAGAACAGGCTGTATTTTAGCTACAGCCCTACTGAATACTGGGCTTCCAGAATACACAGAATACTGGGACTTCAAACTCTCACCACCTTTCCTGATGTCCCCATACACATACTGATAGAGAAGCTGAGCTTTCAGGCTACATGTATGAAAAGAGAGAAAAATTTTATTGGTTATAAATTTTAAGCTCAGAATCAGTATAGTATTGCTACTGTAGCTCTGTTTCTATGGAGTCTGAGAAAGAATGGGCAGGGAACAGAACATGGGCAATGTATCTGACTATCCAAAAATTAAAGGTGAAAGCGAACATACGTAAAAGACATGGATAATAAACCAACTAAATAAAAGCAGAATTACTTTCAACATTCTTCAGTATCATTCAATTTTAAGAGTCCTAGGAGATGCCTACTAAGGATTGTTGATTCAGCCTCCTAAACAGAGTAGTAATTTTTGAGGTTATGATGCCTGCCACCCATAAGATCAGTTATCTTGAGAAAGAGCATAAACTGGTGCCCTTCTCAAAATTTCACGAGATAAGGGGAAGACTTCTTTTGATAGCATTATCTTTTAACTAAACACATACAAGCATTCCTCTCACAGTAGTTGTTCTTGGGAATTCACAGAAAAAGTAAATTCATAAAGAGGATCTATCGTTAATACTTTTGGACAAAACTGGACTGCTCAGAGGTTGGGATTGCAAGGCACTTTTTTCCAACAGTCAATATTCACTGATTTCTTCAAAAATGCACTTAGCATCGAGCCTCTATTGCAAAACACAGAAGCTGACTACCGGCTCTCTATAAATGGGAGATATACATGCATTCTAGATTTAAAGGAGGACATTCATTTGGGATCACAATTAAAACAGGTTTTTTTCCTAATAGGAAAACACATTAAAAGGTTCCCAGCTCCTCTACCAAACATAGTTCTCTAAATAGGGGAAATATTTTTTTTTAATTTATCGCTGTAAGCCATTGATGTTATCCAGTCACCTACTGCCTCTAAGCTCACTGCCCTTGTCTTTTGGCCTAAGTAGCACCTATTTGTGACCACTGTCGAAGACAGGATATTGACCTGTATGGACTATTGGTCTGACCAGGTATGGATGGGTTTATCTTCTTATATTTACATTATTAGACTCAACACTTTATATTCAGACACAGCAGGTTCCATGTCAGTGGAGCAGGACCAACATTAATGCTGGAATGCTGTAATGTACTACATCAGCAAAAAGCCTCTTTGAGATGAAAGACGGCAGACTCGCAAACCAGTTTTGGTCATGTTGACAGAGTTACACTGATTGTCTGAGAAACTAACACACTTGCAACTTAAATAAAACCCTCCAACTTATGTTCTGTAGAAAGCCTGATTAATATTTTATGGTTTATTACCATTCTTTTGGTAAATTATTGAAAAGCATAGCTCGACAAAGCACACGAGAAGTACGGAGTGTCAGGTCAATTAGCTGTTTAAGCATTATGTAGAATTTCAAGTATTTGTTTCCAATTACAGTATAAATGTTATGATTGGGGAACAAGAGGAAGTGAGGTAGGTTAGATATATTCCTTTTTTTAAAATCCACTTAAATATTTGGGGATTAGTATGCCAAATGTTAGTCTTCTCACTGTCACTACAGTTCTTGCAGCAACGGTAGTTCTGAGGCAAAAACCTATGCTGCTGTGTCCTATCTGAGAAAAATTAAGACATGTAACTGAGGATTTAATTTCTGCATGCCTTTATCATGATTAGGTGAGCAAACTGACTAGCTACAGAAGCAACTACTCTATTAGGGATCATTTAACGATCTCTCCCAAAACTTGGCAAGTTGTAATTTCACAGAGTGAGAATACAGTCATCTGCTGATGAGTTCCATCTCCCTGCAACTGTGATATTGTTCTCTATTGTACATTTCCAATTGATCCCTCCACACCATGGAAGCTTTTTAAGTCCTATATATAAGGAACAATGCTTGTCTTCGAAGGCTGCTTACAACACAGTAGAGCTCATTAGGAAAGACAGCCAGCCCAAGTATTACTCTCCTTAATGGAGTCTAACTTCTCCTGTACGTCTCTCCCGCTCTGGAATTAGTTCTAAGGTCTTTTGAGCTGTATATGCATATCGTTCTGGTATGTAAATACCCTCAACACGCTTAGCTCTTAATTACTCCATCAGTTTCACTTTAACCCCCGGTGCTCCAGTTTAGGGGCATGAAATGTTTCAGCATTTCAATGGCAAGATCTGTAATTATTCAGTTTTCCTTAATGACTGATGTCGCAGTCCCATCATTTTTTCTCAGTCCTTGATTACTACTTTGGCAACATATGCACACCTACCCACATTGCACTGAAAATTTAATAAATAATCTTGAAGTAATAAAAGGGAACAAGAAGGTTTAGATCCTCAGTGTCATCCTTCAAAGCTACGATTAGGCTCCAACCCATTCTTCTAGTTGCTATTTAATGTTCTCATGTGCAACACATGCCTTTGTCATTGTCTTGTCCTGGAAGGAGGCAGCGTTGCCTTTCAAGCTGGAAATCTGAAGAAGCCCATCAATTATCAAGTTTTAAAATGGCTGCTCACCCTCAGACCATCACAATCATCCCAGCTGAGTCTAGGGACCCTCCTTTTAGGCTTGCCTTTGGAGTTTGACAGCAGACAGGTCTAAATCAATATATATATTCATACAGCATCCTAGGAACTCCTGGATCTCCCAGGTTTCAAAAGCAAGAACTTCTTAATTCCTGTTCCCTATGACAGCACTTCCTACAGCTTTCTGATTTTTCTACAGAGATCAGGGATGGAAAAGCATTAGTCCTATAATGATTCTGTCTGTGATTACACAGTCACATTAATGTAACCTAAATCCATGCCACTGCTGAATGGGATGGTCTTGCCCACCTCCACATCACTTAACACTTACTCATTCTATGTCCATTGTCTCAGTATAAGGGCCCATGTAGGTACACAGTGAGCTAGAACAGGTAACTGCTCTGGCAGAAAAAAGAAGGACAAAGAAAGTTATGGCAAGGGAAAACAAGGGAAGAGGGAATGAAGACAAAAGAGAAGAGAGAGGGGAGAGTGGAAGAGGGTGGAGAGGGAAAATACTAGATGACTTTCCTGGTTTAGTGTATGTGACCACACAAATGCTAGTGCCTTATCAAGAGAGACAGAGAAATGCTTACAGAAGCAGAGAAGATGGGGCGACTACCACTCTCCATGAAAAATGTGAACTGACTGCATAACCATAGCTCGTAAGTCACAAAAGTCCAGGCTTTCTGACCAAGTCAGCAAACCCACTACACAAGAGCATCCTCACTTCATCGATGAGACACTCCCCTTTACCTCAGGGTCAGAAATGAGTAGGCAAAAGGACTGACATTTCAAGTGGGAAGCAGGAAAAACATGTAAGACTGTGGTGATTATAGAAAAACCTAATGAAAAAGAGGAAGGAGTACTGAAAATTAATGTTTCAATGTACACCAGCATAAAGGTAAGCTGACAATACCATTTATCGGCCAACTAAATAATTTCCAGACGTATTTTGAGCAAGAGAAGCATGCAGATCTCACATCATTCTCCATTCCCATTTAACAGGGACATTACATCTTGCTCTCCAAACTATTAGGCAAAGACCACAGCTAACGACCAAATTGGCAGTGCAATGGTGTGATAAAGTAATTCGCATGAGTATTTCTAATACCTGGCATTTCTTCAGTTATTCCAAGACACTCTCTAAATTCTTCACATGAAGCATGAATTACGGTTCACAACAAGGTGACAAAGTACAAAACAACACTATTGCACAGTTGGAAAACAGAAGCACAGAGCATTACTCTCTGTAACCACATAGTAAAGTAGTAGCATCAGGTGGGTTATCCATCTATATCAAAATGTAGAATCTTTAATGTCAGATTCAACACCGGCAGCAGTCACAGGGGCAGTTACCAACACTGGCTGTTGCAGTTTTTGGATGGACAGACTTCATGCCACTGAGAAATGGCTTGATCCATCTGCCATCTCTCAGTCTAACATTTCGAATACTGGCAAGAAAGCATTATCTATGAGGTATACAAAGGAACTTTATGATCCAATGCTTATGCTTTCCCCAAAGGCAGGCCCTGAAGAGATATTTGATTAGCTACAGAAATGTCACTGAAATATGGAGCCTTCCAGGCAATTGCTGATTAGCTCAGGGAACAAGACAAAAAGACAACAAATGTTCTTATGAGAACCTGTAATGTTTTTCCTTTACTACTTTCAGAACAGCCACGCATCCTTTTGCAGACTGTTTTCTGCTTTGCACCACAGTGAAATGTGTACGTTAGTATCTGCTCCTAAGGTATCAGCTTTTCAAATTGTGGAAACCTCTTGGTGAGAGCACTGAAGCTCAGCTCCGCTGGACTGTTTCCACCCACCAGCTGGAGATAAATTTATACATTAAGAGATAGTGGAAACCTCCAGGAAGAAGTCAAATTTCAATCTCTTCTGACCACCCTTGCAGAAGCTGATATTGCCTGATGGCTCTGATCAGGTGGGTTGTGGGTTTCCTTTTTTCCATTGCCTGGGTCTGCAGGAAATTTAAGTCCTTTCAAATCATTTCATAATACTGTTTAGTTCTTCAAAGGATTATTTGTTCTCCTTTTTGGCACGTGCAAGGGAACCAGCCTTCCCAATATGCCAGTTCAGCTGCTGTTAGATAACTATTCTTTACATTTCCAACCTTACTGCCTTTCCGTACACATGGCAGCTTCTTTAAGTGACACTGCTCTTAAGCCACGGTGGAACATGAAACATCCCACTCAAATGCAGGGGGCAGAGAACCAATGGGTACAAACGCGAGCCTTTGCCTTGCTACATAACACAGCTACTGCAACGTGCACCACTGTGACTGGACTGGGCCAAGCTGCAGCGTGTTACAGAAACCACCCTGTGCCAGAAACGCAGCATGCACTACTGCATAATATCCTCTGCAAACCCAGCAGAGGATCATTTTACTTATCCAGAACTTCTTCTAACTTCCCAAAAAGACGGACACAACTTCCATGATGTACTTTCTCACATTAACCTTTTTCAGTTCATTCTGATTTCTCTACCCTGTACAAAAATAGATGTCAAGTTTTTGGGTGACCTGTGCACAGTTTTTCTTGACAATGATTCACTGCAGCACCACAGGGATGCACATCTTTCCCCATGGAGTCAGAGCATACTTCACACCTAATTTAAAAGCAAGAGATATTGAGAGTAAATAGGGACCACAGAAGGAGACTCATGTTCTGGAAAAATAATTTGTTGATTTAATCTTACATTTTCTAATTCCGGATGCTTAGCTTTGCAACTCTAAAAACATTTTTCATGGAAAGTTGAAATTAAAACAAAGATTGCGTATGCACAGATTTCCTCATGAAACTGTAGTAAAGCATGATAGCAGGGGAGAAAAGTAAATTAAAGGGACCAAAACCAAGCTGTAATTTTAAAATTGTCTACCGAAAATTTTGAGGGCACTGATGCAAAGGAGTTCAGTTCCAGATTTTCACATGGTTTTAATTTCACAAAAAATAAAACCAATTACAGTTCTGCAAAAGCCAAAACCAAAATATCCTCTCTAACACAAAGTGTTTGGAGTATTTCTCAATGCCCTTAAAGGGAGACTGTCATCCTGACCCTCAGTGAACTTCATATTGCAAGGCCCAATACATTTCAGCTTTTCACTAGTTCCTCAGTCTCCTTGTCTAACTTCTGGCTTTACTGTCATTTTTCTCACTACCTTTAAGAGGATCACACAAATGAAAAAGCAATGGCTTTTTTGAGTCATAAAGACAAATGACTTCACAGGTCAAACAGTAAGGATAATTACATTTCAAGTTTTACCAAACTGGAAGAGGAAAAGATTAGTGGGAGAAAGTACGTTTTAGTAATAATCTCTTGGTGAGTTTGTGCATTACTTTTAGCATTCAGGTAGAATTGTATAACCAAATGTTCTTGCAGTGGGAAACCCCAGACCACTTTGCTTCCATTCAACAGAAAAAGAAACAAACTAATGAGCAGTCAGCAGTTCTTTCAGTTTCGTACCAGAGGTGTATGTGGGGAAATGTTGATATCATATAGATGACCTCTTGGTAGTCTCCGTGCCAGTATGCCCTGTCAGGATTGGCATCATCAGCATGTCACTGGCAAAGCACTACACAGTTTCTTATTCTATAAATTCCTCCTGGAACACTTGCCAGCATGTTCTCTGTACTACCAAAATGTTACATACAGCTTTGAAACATCTGTTAAGGACTTTCCCTGACAGGTAACCTAAGCAGTTTGTTTTTTAGCTTCAGGCTACTGTTAGTTGTCCTTCCAAGTTCAGGGACTGTGAACAACTCACTTGCATCTGCTATTATGCCTTATCATATACATGTCACTTTAAGCATATGTGATAGTTTAGAAAAAAATAAATGCAATCCTTTCTCCAGAGTTACAAAGCACACATGCTAAGCTCTCGCTCAGGGATAAATTCATGTGTCACAAAGGCAGTGAAGGGAGTAGTGGAGCCTTGGACTTCAGAGAAAGATGTCAATTTTAAGGAACAACTGGAAGGGAGATCACATTTTATATGTGTATACGATAATACATAAATATATAAAATATAATATGTAATGTATATATATACACATATATATCACAGATGTTGGAAGCCTTGGGGTGGGGAGGAATCCCAGCACAAAGTCTTGTGTGGGAGAGATACAAAAGGAGCAGCTGAGAGACAAGATTGGCAAAAACAGCATGTGGACCTGTGGGCAGAAAGAATGTGTGGGCAGAGTTGTTTACAGCTTTGAAGGCAAGGACAAGGAATATGAATTTGATGTGGATTTTCAATAAAATATATTGAGGTTTTTTTTACAATTACTTGGCTAGCATTTCTAGACTGTTCTACTGTCTAATATCTTCTAGATACTTACTGCTTAGCTTTGGGATCTTCTGCATCCTTTGACCTTGAAAAAGTCAGGACAAGGGACTGATACAAGGGGGGCAGTACTGCAGTGGGAAGAAGAAATGCTTGATACATACATGGAAAACTCCATCAGCAGAGTTTTCCCAAGCAATATGTGTCATTCCAGGTGATCTCTGATTTGTTCAACGTATTATTTTCTCACACAAATGTCTGGATACATTTTTTTAAAATCGTGCAAAAGCCGGGCATCGGAAGGGCGAATGACAACAAGTCATTCACCCGTAAGAAACGCATTTGATGAAGTTGTGGAAATAATGATTCAGTTTTTTGTCAAAATAGGTAAAAGACAGGCTGCTGACACACAGAGATGAGAATTAGTCAGGCAAAGAACAATGATCGCACTCCTGTTGCCTCACTCACCTAATGGAAAGTAAATATTGCAAAATTACGCCCTGTATATCCAGTGCATTAAATCGCTATGTCGGTAGGGTGCCATGAGCCATCTTTTTGCTGTACATACTGCCTCCCTGGCCACCAGGCACTAGGGTCAGAGGCACCGTGCCCCTGAGTGACACCATGAGGGTGGGCAGGTGGGTGGCACAGCAGGACCCAGGGGAGGAAGATGAAATTCCTACTGCCAAGTGGGCATGACCAGGTAAATTTGTGCTCTTGTCTTAATTCAGCTGAGCATGCAGGGGTCTCTTCATACAAATTAATCATGTATTCCTAAAAATACAAAAAGCAGATTAGAATTACAGATCTTTATCAGCTAGACACTCCATTACACTGGTGCCAGCTCTTGAAGTGTTATAAAAAAGTCTTTAACGCAGGGAGTAGGACCAAAATCTCACAGAAAGATTTCGCCCTGATTGAAAACAAAGTCAAAAAATTAATCCATGTCTCTCAGATATGATAGTAAGTCTAGAAGACCACACTGCTTCTCTAAACTTTTCCATGCTAAGACTTGGAATGGGTGGAAAGTGTTACTCTTACAGCTTTGGAACCTACTAAGAGCTGCAGCCAAAATGCTTTCTGCCTAAAAAGTCTCCACAACCAGTGTAAGCCTGGCCTGCTAAATCTTCACCAGCTCCCTTGACCTAGGCTGGCAGGCAGAATGTGAACAAGGTTAGAGAAGATAGTATTATAGTAATTCCCTGCTCCTGCAGGCCTGCAGGAAGCTTAGTGTGGGTGCCAGCAACCCCAAAGCAGTGCTTATTTACATCTACAGAGGCAAAGGCAACTGAAGTCTTCCTGCGCCCACACAGCGCACTCTCATTGCCATCAACAACACAGGAATAAAATAATTGAGCTTGCAGGCTTCTAGACACAGCAGGAACTACATGAGTCTAAGTTTGCCCCCCACAGAGAACCTCACCTGTCATTTGACATAACTAGCTTCAGAGGCAAGAAAGTAATTCACTCTCCACAGTGCCTTGAAGACTTTGCATTTTTTGAGATAATTCTAAAAATTGGACTAAATCGCCATATGTGTAAGACATGATTGTCCATCAGCTGAGGCTTAAATGAGGTCATAATCTACTAGTTCTTGTTCTTCGGAGGCACATCTTGTGCCCAAGCAGTGCAATAGTTGAGACACACTAGTTTTTACAGGCAGCACCACAGAAGGGACCGTTTTAGCTACCAACTTGTCCAGTCACCTTTGATCTCTCCTTCTCCCCCACAAATAACTAAACACGTGTCTCCAGCTGGGCTGACAGGAGAGCTGCAACCCAAAGACAAATGTAGGCACACACTATACATCCAGACACAAGATGCCTTAACTGTATCAGGTCTTTTTGCTAAAACAGATAGTGAAATTACTAGCCTCTACCAATGGAAATCAATATAAAGCTCTCCCACCACTGGCTAAAAGCAAGTCTTCCCACAGCGTGGACATCTCAAGCACATTGAACGCAGTCCAGACATACCCCATTCACATGACCAACATTCACGTCCATGTTCTAAAGTGCTTTGCCAAGTGGGAACACCTCTCCATAGCATAAGGTGGGGCACATGCCCATATCCAAGGGGTCTTCAGGAAGGAAATGTTAGGGATGAGGTTGCAAGCCAAGTAAATTGTGCTGAAAGGCTGAATCTGGATTGTAAATCATCAGTTGCATGGTTTTTGCCAACAGACTGCTGAGGATGTTTTTGCTTGTCTGCGCCAATCAGCTGCACAAAGATTGCAATTAAACCTTCAACTTGGTCTAGAAACGTATTTTGCTTTGTACCGTAACACTGCCATGCTTTCCTCTCTGTAGGAAAGCAGCAGAAAACCGATGACAATTACTTTTTTTATAGAAACTCATTTAGTAAGAAGCAGCTACCTCTCCTAATCTCACATTATTTGGAACAACTCTCTTGCTGGCCCCTGGTTTTATGCACATATTTGCAATAGCCTAACCAAGTCCATTTCAAAATATCTACCCACTCTTGGCCATTCAAAGCGCTTCTTTCTTAGCACGAATTACCATAGCACACTTCTGTAGTGTCTCACAATATACTCCTGTTTTCCTCACAACTGGGGAAAGGTGCTTGCCACGCTGAACTAAAAGTGCTGGTTTAATCCCGACCCAGCGCACTCAGCAGCAGCAGCAGCCAGGAGAGGGTGACCTCTTTCAGCCGGGCACTGCTAGCCTGCTACAAGGGCTACTACTTTGGTCGCGTCGTCACAGGGTTAGCAATGAAAAGACATGTCCTTCAGGATTTGCGAAGTGAAAATCCTAGTGCCCAGAAGTAATTTGCAAGCCACTTGGAAAGGCTGGAGGGCAGCCAGGCACGTCTCCTTTCAGGCTTTCCTCAGAGAAACCCACTCCAGGAGCATTGCAAAGAGGGGAGGAACAGCAATGAAACTTTGTCTGGGGCTTCAGTTACCTCTGTCCTTGTCTTTCGCTGCGATTTTTGCGATGGAAAAGGGTGGTTTTGGATCTGCCGGCAAGAGAAGGGGTCGGGGGGGCTCAGCAAGGCAGAGGGGCTAGGCAGAGGGGCTGGACAGAGGGTCCGGGAGGTGCCATCTCCCCTCCCACCACCCCTGCCCCTGAGGAAGGGGCACAGAGTGCATGCACCAGCTTTGCTGGATGTCCCCATAAACAAGACAGTGGTCTTACCATTTCCAGAGGGATCTCACCCCACTTGAGCCCTGTCCTACCTCCCAGCTCCCCTGGAGCCCATGGGACAGAGGAGCACTTCCACCTGAGTGGCTGAGGGAAGGGGAGCAGAAACTGCCATGTTGCTCAGGGCAGCGCTTCCCTCTCTCTCCTCAGGTAAAAAGGGGTCGGCTCTTCTCTCCCTCTCACTGTCTCTTCATCTTTGTGTCTTCCTTCCCTCACGCCACCACACGACTGAGAGAACAGGGAGCATCTGCCCTGCCATCCCCCCCACCCTGGCCCAGCCCTACAGCCGGGCCCGGGGAGGGTGAAGGCCCACCACAGGGGTGACAAGCGAGTGGGACAGGGCACACCAGGCGCACCACGGACACTGAGGCAGCCGATGGGGAGAAGAGAGGCAAAAAAGTGCTTTGGGTTGGCAGCACATCTTGGATGTTTGTGCCAAGTAAGCCGAGTGGAGGTAAGGACAGCAGGGCATAAGCTCAATGAATTTGGAGAGCCTGGCAGGAGTACACAAGGCCCGCTATGAGGCAGTGCCATAAAGAGGTCGGCATGGCTTCGTCTCAGATGTGTTCATGGCAAGGGCTGACATTGCGTTAGTTGCTGTGCTCGTCTGAGAGTAGGACTCTGCCACCCTCATCCCTCACCAGCGTGCCCTGCGTCCCACTGTTCCAGTGAAAACATTCCCTGTCGGGTCCCTTCTGAGTCTGCCTGAGCTGGTGTGGCACCTGTGGCACCTCTTACACCTTTACGTTCCCCTGTGGCCTGGCTTCCCTGATTTGGGTTGCCTAAGGGTTCTGCACTGAACTGATCACCAGAGTAGGAAGGTCATATTTGCAGAAGAGGATCCCTGTCCTATATTTCAGCAAGGATGCATGAGTTAAACTCCAAAAAGATGTATTTCGCTGTCAGGCCAAGCCACACCAGAATGTTTCAGTGTTTGTGTGTGGTGACTTTTCAGAACTTTCTCTTGCACAAAAAAACACACAATAGCAACTCTCTATTGCTATTTGAGACTATTACTATTTTTTTTTTAATTATGCAAGCATTTCCCAAGGGTGGGGAATGCCATTTTCAGGCTCTGAGCAACACAATGGCCTTCCTTTCCAAGGGTAGTCTCTCCCCCAGCCAGCCCTGACTGTGTCATGTCACCCTGGTGTCCTTCTATGGAGACTCAGGATGCTCCAAATGGTTTTTCAGTTTTATTATACCCTGCTCTAATTGCTGATATTATAGTTTTGAACATCTTCTGACATTTCTCCTATAGAATTACCATTCTTTGTAAAAGGTGAGAATGAAAAGTACCCGCTGTGCTGCTTAATCAGTTTTCAATGTAGTTTGCATTCACTATATATAACGTAAGGTAGGCTGTTCCCCGTCCCATGGTGGCTGTCATCTTTACTTCTCTCTGGAGATGACAGGCAATGATTTACTAACACCTGTACAATTGCAATGTCAAATTCCAGCTCTTGAAATACAAGGCTTAGCTCTATGATATACGGCAAGACACCTAAAAGTACATATATCACCTGTACAAAATCTGCCTGGGACCAGTCTTTTATCAACTCAGGTATCAGGGTTCTTCATTAATACAAACTACTAATGGCTGAAGTTTTAAATACTCCTTTAATACTTTAATACTACTTTAAATACTTTACAATGGAGATCACTCTCCGTTGTAAAATGTTAACCAGTGGTGAACTTCCTTTATTTTCACTGGTGACTCATCTGGTAGATCCTGAATCTTTTTCTTTTTGGGGAATTCAGGAGTAAAAGAAAAGACTTCTTCAGTTAAATATTCTTTAAAGTAAGAAACTGAATCAGGTATAAAAAATTCACAAGTACTGACCTGTGGGCAGTAGAATAGTAATTTATTAACCTGGTATTTGACATCCGGAAAATTCACATAAGTCATAACCATCCTCAGTATAACTGGAAGGTAAGCAATATAAAACCTACTTACTGGAACAAGTTCTTGGTCAGTCAAGCAATGTTATGAAAGGGTGATAGGATGATGCATGCATCCCACTACAAAATTCCTTAGATTTCTGTAGGAGTAACAGCCAAGGCATCAACTGATTGTGTTAAACTCTTTCTTTCCTACTCTGCCTGTTCCTCCAAGCAGTAGCTGTAGGGACTTAGCATTCATCGTCAGCTTTTTTCAGTAAGGTCCTTGGAGTGAAAAATGATCTTTGGCAAGAATGCAAAACGACAAAAACAAACCATTGGCACTTATTATAGTTTTTCATATAGTTATGCAGTTATATAGTAAGCATTTTCACTGCTGTTCCTACAATCTGTTCCAAGAATCTCAGGAATTTGCAAAGTAGGCTGTTGGGTTTTTTCCTACAGTCAGGAATATGAGGAATCAATTCTTATTCCCCACGTACCTAATAATCCTTGACGTTCTCAATTAACAAAAGGAACAATAGCTGATGTTACAATATTTATGATGATCCAAGATTTTTTTCAACTTCTTCCCTAACCTGTTTGTTGGCCTTTTAACCCATCTCCCACCAATTATTATACAAGTTGGGACTCAGGTTTGGTATCATCTAAATTTAAAAGAATGGTGGAAGTACCAAGGATAACTACGCTTCTACATGTCCTGTGCTAGGCAGGAGAAACCCAAGGGAGAGGCACGAAGGACTGAACCGTTATACATTCTGTTTGCCAGCAAATGGCTCAAAGCCAGCCAGTCTCTGGACCAAACACAGAGCTTGGGGACAGCTAGGGCTATTGCTGGGGAGAAGAGGTAATACTTAGGGTTACAACATATACAGATCCATGAGAAATCAGACTTATTCTACTTACTCTATAGCTCTTGGAAAAACTTGTTCTAACTCTGTGTTTTACTAAAAGATTTGGTGTAGCTGACAGGTAAGATTTTTGTGTCTTCTTTTTCCTCCATTTTTATGTGCACATCTAGTATTTGGAGGTTTCTTGCAAAGTAAAATCCGTATTCATCTTGCAGATCTACAGTAGTCATTCACTAGTAAATCTGAATTTTGTATTGCCATGCCTAGTTTTCTTTCAGTGATGTTTCTTTCAGCTTTCTTGTTATTCTGAGGACACCTTGACAAGGAAAGGCTGTGCTCAAACCAGCAGATCTTACTGGATGTCTGAAACTCTGCCTGAAAGCTGGTGCTCCCTGTCAGTCCTCAGAACCTTCCAGTTTACCTGCCTTGCAAACTCTGATTTTATCTCAGAAATAAGCATTCAGTAGTTCTGACAGCTTGGTGACTTTAGAATATAATTCAATTAGCCATAAATACATTTCTCTCTCATATTCAAAATAAGCCTCCCTCTCCAGATTTTTCTATTATACCATTTGCTATGGTATTCATTACTATAGATCAGTTCTTTGTTTATTCTCTTCAGAAGCAATTACGTGTATCACATTGAATTGTGCTGTATCTTATCTGAATGCTTCTTCCAAGTGGAATGAAATACTACTTCTCATTTGATTACATTTTTCTTTTCCGAGATGGCTAGTTTATTTGTCAGCAGTTACTTCTTTTCTCTGTGCTACTAGGATAATCACTCACTCTTCTTTTAGTAAGATGTCCAGCTTATAATTTCTTCCTTGAAGTGCTGACATCGTACTGGTTTGTGCTCTAAATCTCTGCTTTCTTCTGACCATCCTCGTAAAATTTCAGTTTATGCTAAATAAATTCTCTCTATGTAAGTTCAAGTGTGAAATTCTGTTAATTTTGAAATTATAACAGGAGCATGCTTCACTACATAAATTTCATACCCATCGATATCTCTTTCATGTAGTATTGATCTGTTTATCACCCTACTCAAGAAATCCATATTTTCTCCCTTATTTATATTCTAGAGAAAAATCATGCCCCTGTAGCTTCAGCATCTTATGTACAACTTTAGTGGTGGTAAACGGAAAAGTTTCTTCAATGTGAGCAAATCTGGAATTCTCGCAGGTTTGGTAGGTACACTTCAAACAACCAAACTGGAACCAGTTCTTACTAATTCCTTTTCAAACTTTAAATGTTTTCTTCCACAGCAAAAGACATCTCAGGAAATATACAACTGACTCTTCTCAAGAGCACTCAGATCTGTATTTCTGGAAGATGCCTTTGCTGAACGTATACCTTACAGGGGCAGATCTTTGCATTTGCTCTTTGCTAGTGTGTTAAGTAAATCTTCCATCTGTCTTCCCAATATCAACAAAGCTCCTAATATGGCACGTGATGCCTCCATTCTATGCAAGGATGTAAAGAATTAATTTGTTTAACGTGCTTATGAACATATAGTTCATGAAGTGGATCAGGTAAGTGAAGCTTACCCTTCCAGTAGCCTATACAGAAGGGCAAATATATATTCTTATGAGGAAAAAAAAAGTGTTTCAGCATTTCCACCACTGATTTACATGCCATGTGAGATTGTTACTCTTGCTAAGATTAAAGACTGCCCCTGCACAGACAAATCTGTTTCAATATTACTTTTGTGAGGGGATGTTATTTCTATTTTCACAAGCAAAATTTTTTGAGCACCGGGGGTTTAGTTGCTGCTCAACTGTACAGAAGCTTCTAAAGCTACTTTGTCTCCTTGGATTCTGTGGGCAGAGTGACCATCATTGAATGGAGATGATTCAAAATAGTTTCTGTGGTGCTATCCTTGTGGTGGGAACCCGCTAGGTTACAAAGACGACAAGGCCAGCTGCAGGGCAGGCAGGGAAGAAAGTGAGAAGATGTGCTAAACTAGCAAATCTGAGGAAAAGATTTCAAGAGTCATCACTCCGTCTTACCTGCAGCTCTTTATTATTTTTCCTTCACAGCATGCAGAGAACAGACAGCAGACCTAAGAGAAGAGATGCTGCTTCAGGCAGCCCCTGACATAGTTATTTTTAGATCAAATCTATATCTGCAACACCAGGCTATGTCCCATCTTTTTCTTAAGATCAGAAATGCATTTCAACAGAGATTTAATGAGCCATTTTAATAGCCCAAAACTCACAGGTGTTATTGCCATTTTGGTTTACTTGGCTGGATAAATCCCTACTGCACAGCCAAGTTACTCCCCAAGGTTTAACAGTTGCAAGCCAGATTGAAGATATAATTAATACCAGCCTGGATTAAGGCATAGATTATTCTGAATGAGGTACAAGCTTGTACTCAGTAGCATCCAAAGGAAGTGGAACTTCTCATGTAGACAGTCAATCTCACAACCGAAACACATACAAGAAGTCAGAGAGAATTTTTAAATATATTTCACTTAATCGTTGTTTTTTTTCCTCTGGTACAATGAAATAAAATAGCTACAGGTTACTGGCCTCACCTTTTGGATGACAATTTAAAACCCAGTGTTCTGGTAGATTGACAAGTCTTTGGTTCCATAAAACCCAAAATATACAGAACAGTCTTAGGGAACTAGCTCTTACTCTGTAATTCCATGGAGAATCTAATGCAAATATAATTTTCTGCTGTGTCTGCAGCCTATTCAAAGTGGTCTTGTTCTAATGCAAAAGAATAAAAAAAGTGAAGTCTTAAGCAGAAGTGAAACTTACTGGTCTATTTTCAGCATGCATACCCCAATATGAGTGAAAAACCAAACACTGCTAATGGTAAGAAGTAAATCATTTTCATTCTTTCAGTATTAGCTTATAACTTTAACATTTTAGTATGATTTTTATAGTGATGGCATCCTCTTAAAATAAAATAATAGCTTAATTAAGGAAGTAAATGTGTCCATAAATATATGCATAAAAAATTAAATGGCCCCATATTTCTGTGTGAGTACGAAGTGAGGAGGAAAAAAAAAGTACAGCAAGTGGTTGAGCTGTACCATTTTGATAAGTTGCTACAAGGTGGAGGAAGAGGAAAGAGGACACCATCTATCATAACGGGTGCATTTATATCAAACCCATGATAAAAAAATGCTAGTAAAAGAGTTTGTTGAACTAGATCCTCCTATAGCTGGGGCTTTCATCTTTAATGGAAATAAATGAACTCATTTGACGTGAGAGGAATGTTTGATGAGGGTGGAAAGAATGCAAGGGCTTTTTGAGTAATCAGGGTTTAAGCTTACAGGAAACAAATGTCAACTTGCTAGAGGTCACTTCACCCTCCATATGACAGGCCTTCATTGCGGAGGAGTCACAGGCTAAGCTGTGGGCAGCAAATGTTGTAAAGGAATGGAGGGTTCCTTCCATTAACCAGAACGCCAAGATTGATCTAAGTTATAATGCATAGCTTTGTATCAGCAAGCAAACAAAGGTGATTTGCATATAACTAGGCATCTAAAGATTTTGTGTGAGATCAGTTAGGGCTTGGAATTGGAAATAAAACATAAATGAAAGCAAACCTGCACACCTGCACCATAAATTTATCATAACAGAACTGGAGATGAGCTCTGAAAAGGTCTTCTGACAACACTGAGTTTGGCTACAGAAATGACCTGTCTGTTGGGGAGAACAGAGAGTCTTACAGAAGAAGAAATCCTGGGAAGCAAATAGATGGGGCAGTTTCAGAGGTGGACGGAAGATAGCCTGACAACACAGGGAAAAAAGCTTTCAAGCACTAGCTAAGTAGTCTTCCTTACACTCACAAAGAAACATAAATTTACTAATCAAACACAGAGTTAGAAAGCATTGTGAGATCCTGGATCCAAACTAGGCCACAGCTGAGTCCAGAATCAGGAGTCTCTGTCCAAACTCAGGTCCAGAGATAGTTCTTCTCATTCCTGTTATACTTCTAAAAATAATCCCGCATGATTTCAAGACTATCCCAGTTAGAAATAACTTGGGGCCAAAAAAGGCTGCAGCTAGAAAGCCTTGGAGGTCTTTGTTTTTCAGGTATCTACAGTGTAGATGCAAGACAAGAAACGTCACAGCATGTTTCTTTCTCTCAGAGATGGAAAACTGCCCATGAGCAGTTGGATACACTAAGTGCGCAGACACAAAAAGTCCCTTTACTGATCTGAAAGCTCTCAGATGCACTATGGCATTCTTTTGCCCCAATGTACATATAACTCTGGTCTCTGGTGCACTTTGCTGCCTTTGTATGGCTATGACAGCAAGTTGCAGAACAGTATCCTCCTGCAAACTCTTCACACTCTGCTGCTGTCCTCTGTTGGACCACCACACGCAAAGATGGTAGTGTTTTAAGGCTCTGAAAAGGACAGAAGAAGGAATGGCATCTCCAGGATGCCCCACCAGGAAAGCCCCAGGCTTTCTCTGCCACTGAAATAGAGAAGAGGGGTTTTGAGCTGCTGCTTCCCTGCCATACTCCTGTGATGTAGGGAGGACTTCCCATTTCCTCCGAAGGGCAGAGAAGCAACTGAGAAGTTCCTGTCTCACAGTGTCAAGACAGCACCTACAACTCTTGTAAGAAGGAGTACTGATGTCTTCTGAATCCTCCCTGCCACCTTGTGATTGAGGAAGGTGTTTAATGTCTTCTGAGTTCAGAGGTGAGATAATGGCATAGGGAACATTTAAGCAAATACCTCCCAGTTCCCTCCAATTATTCCGGCTGCTCCTCCACCTTCTCCCAAGGAAGCTAGCTTGAATCTCAGCTTGGTGCATGTATTTTCACTGAATATGCCTGCCCAGCTCTCCCCCAGGTTATTCTGGAGTCATCACCTGTAAGACCATGAAAGAAGTTTGTTCTCCAAGATCTATTAAGCTTCTGGCCTCTGCCAGGGGCTGATATATGACTAATTAATACCAACTTTGATGATAGATTTCAATTTAGAAGTTGGGCAGTGGCCCGTCACAGCACTGAGGTGTGAAAATTCAACAGAAATTTATCAGTCCTTTCTCTCTTGCATTTATCTGTAAATATGGCCTTTCTGATCCCCTCAGAGAAAGTGAGCTGATTTCCCACAGTCTGTAATTATTACTGGAGGAAGAGCAGACAGCTTTTTGAAACCTCAAAATGTTAAGGGAATAATTTAAATCACCAACAGATTCAGTTACAGTCTGGCATGTGAGGCTGAAAACACAAAAACTTTCTGTAATGTGCAATCATTATCCTCCTCTGATGGTGATGTTAAATTGCGCACAATGGCAAGAAAAGCAAAGATCCCAAACCTACCGACTGCTGTGATAAGAGAGAAAATCCTGAAGTGAACAGGACTGCAGTGGGATTGTGACATTTTAATGATAGTTTAGAAATACAAAAATGTCTGAAGTGGAGATAGTCAGTCTTCTATTCATTCTCTTTCTGTATGAATAGCAGTCCTGATGGAAGCATAAGGTGAAATTCATCCACTAGCCTTTCAGTTTTCTAGACATAGATATAAGAAACTATTTTAAATCAGAAATGATTTTTATCTGGAAATAATGTAGTGAGTTTTAGTTTTGCTTCTGCGAAGATCTGTATATAATAGGTGATACAAATACAGTGCATATGGCGCTGGTTTCTTCTGTTTTTTTTTTCCCCAAGTTCACACAATCTCAGCTGTACCTAATGACTCATAAACCCCCAGAATAATGACTTCCTAAATTTGTAAGATTTCCAGTAGGTCTCATGATGTAAGGTTAGAAATGCTGTCAGTCTGACACAAAGCTGCTATAATAGGCTGTTCAATAAAAATTGTAGCTATCTGGCTAAATTAGTGAGTATTGTTTTGCAATTGAAACTGGTGGGACTATGTAGGTAGATCAAGGTGGAGCAGCATGGAGAGACCCTGAGTATGGGTGAGGAAGGTTCAGGGCGGAGGGGGAGATCACAGCTAGACTAAGGAAGTAAATTCTGTTAAAAATGTGATGTTTTGGTCAGTACAGCCTCTAGGCTGCTTTCAGGACTCATTAAAAAACAGTGCTCACCACTTCCACCAGGGCTTTAGAAAGTTAGGTGTTCTGAAAAAGCTTTTTAAAAATACATCTTGTATTCAGGCAAACTGTAGTTTTGAGAAAGTAGCGGAAGAAGAAACTGTGGAGTAGAGGGTATTTCACAGAGTGCCAAAGAAGGAAGGAAATTAAATATGTATGTAAGGGTTTGGGGGAGGATCTGTAGCATGAAGGCCTATTTGTGGAACATTTTATTTGCGGCACACCCAGTCATACAGCAAGACTGCTTGGTTTAGCTCAGGAAACAAAAGGTTTTGTAATAGCTGGTTGCTTGATATAAAAATAGTAAAAATAAAAACAGTAAAACTGAGATAATGGTTCCCAGACTGCAATTATTAGAAGGAATCAGATGGTTGACACCAAGTGTGCAAATAGGTAACATCCATCTGGTCAGGCCAAAATGGGCTGGCTGTCAGCTATGAGAAGAAGAAGTAACCCTTTGGACCATGCTTGTCCTGGCCCATACTGAAGGGGCTACAAACAGCAGTGATACACCAGGGGCTACAGGTCAGGACAAGATATCCACTTCGTTTCCAGCCTTCTTCATCAAACAGCTCTCAATCCAGGCCATCTTAATCTTGGAAAATAAGAACCAAGACAGTGGCCTCGAAGCTAAAATGGCATCAGATTCACAGTACTGTACTCTGAAGATTTATTTAACAGGTTTGACAAGTGCTTAAACTTTAGTTGTTAACAGATGAACTGCCTAGTTGGAGTTTTGAGACTTCATGCTGTCTCAGTCTCGCAGGTACTCCCATCATAGTGGCCCCAGTTACATGTTTACAGTTGCAACAGATCCAGCGTGAGGAATTGTGAGGCTTTTGGGGAGATGGCTCCCATGTTTGAACAGACTGTGAGGAAATTTGCTTAATTTTGAGGGATAAGCTTTAGAGTTTGAAAGTACTATGGCCAGAGACCTGTGCAACTTCCTTAGAACTGAGGAGCTGCAGAGCTGAGAAATAAATTTTAACCAGTGCCGGCCTGTAAACTGAGTGTACCAGGCAGTGGCTAATAGCTTCCTGAGCTTGCAAGTCATTCAAAAATTAATAGAAATTTGATAGTATAATAAACGTGACTGTCACTGATCACATGTCCCAGGAGAAGTACCATGTACGTATCAGAGGTTTTTGAGGTCTGTCTTCAATTCTACTCCACTGTATCATGTTGTTATCAACTGTGCCTCAAATCATTCTCTCCTCTTCCAAAAACACCTACATTCTCTTGCTAAACCTAATAAAGCTAATAATATGTTGAAGCTCTAATGAAGTTATCAAATGGGATTTAAACAAAATGCCTCTTTACCCCCAGAAAAGGTTAGAGGAAAAGTAATCATGGCTTTAAACATTCATCTTTTTGTTCCCCTTTGCCTAGATGAAATATATTACAGCTTCCTTATAGCATATGAATGAGAACAGGTACCTTCCCATGCCAGAGAGAATGTAAACAAAACACAATTCTGCCTTCAGCAGTTGAGCAACAAAATAACCAAAACAGTCCTGGGATCTTGGTTGGAAAACAATGCAGTCCAGGATTATTCAGTTTATCATGGAGATTTAGCAGACTCAATCCAAGATGAGCGCTTCTAGCAGCTTCTCAAGTGTTCCATTAACTGTTGAAACTATGTCTCAGTTATTAGACATAAGTAATCGCACTTTCTGTAATCGGGATTACATTTGCATTTCACTGTCTCACTAGAAAAGACTCTTAAGAATTGGCTAGAGTGACCTGGTGTGAGAGAGCAGCAGCAGAGGGCTGCCCCACAAGGCCAGGTGAGCTGGGACTTGAAGGTGACAGCAGGGCAGAGCCCTGACTGACAAGGCTGCAGTCCCACCCTACCCCAGCAGGTCCGGTGACACTAACCAGGGTCAGCCGACAATCCGGTGGTTGCCAGACAAGTCTTCAGGGATGTAACAGATCAAAGGTAACCCAGGGATTCAGGTCAGTGGATCTGGCTCAGGAAGGTACGTGGCCAGGCTACATAGCTGCAACATAGCTCAGGCAAGGGGCTGAGGAAGGCGCTGAGCCTAAGAGGATGCCTCCAGTGAGGCTCCCGGCAGCTCGCTCTCGCAGGGCGCCCTGCACAGCGGCCTCAGCCCAGGTTACAGCTGCATCTACAGAGCTGGCCATGGGCACGGGCAGCCAAAGCTCTGGCAGGGGGCAAAGGCTGCGCCCAGGGCCTGACAGCTAAAGCCTGGGAGGGCTGATAGAGTGGGCTTGCTTGTCTACAAGGGTGTGAATATGCCTAACAGAATGTGTGTTTTAAAATTTTGTACTTAGAGGTGGAAATAGTTTATTTTGAACTCCTCATTCCCATTAAACCTGATTTATCAGTTAAACTTGCATTGGCGAATTTACAATAACAGTCAATCCCCAGGTAATCTGCTTTGATGACAATTTTTGTTTTTTCACAGAAAAAAAAAGGGGTGGTGGTATCTCTTCCTTTTAGCCAGATGTTTATGTGAGTCACACCTGAGATAACTGATCATCCAGACAGTAATAGCTGGATTCCGTTAAAGTAACACTAATTTTAATCCTTGCCTGGTTCCACGTTTGCACAACTAACCGCCTGTTCTCTGATATCTTAAAGCAACACAGTTCAATTCCTCCAGCAACGTGGGACAGGTGGCAGTTTCACAGGCCACACAGGGGTTGTAAGTGCTGGGCCATGCTCCTGTATGAGAGGAGGGACGGCTGCAGCCTCACTCTCTTCTCCCATGGAAATTCAGTCTTAAAGCCCCCGACTTCTGCAAGCACAATCCGAGATGTTCAGCTGGTTGGGCAAAGCGCACACACTATCAAACACACACTTGACTCCTCTCAGGAAGCAGAGGTGGGCTGTGTGTGTTGCATCGTCCCTGGACTGCCAGCTGGACCATGCTGAATTCAAAGAAGCTCTCATGATCCTTGTTTTTGTTTCTCTGCTAGATCCCTTTGGATTTCAAGACATAATAAGCAACCAATTCTGAGAACAGGCTGTTACACTCCTCATAGTTACAAGTTTGCTTATCACTTAAAAAAAAAAACCAACTAAATATTTCATGAGCAATCTGTATTGATACTCAGAAAGTAAAATATTTTCTTTTTTATTAAAATGGGGGGGATTCATCCTTTGCAAGTGAATATTTGGACCTATGCTTGCTATGGTTAGTTCTGATATGTTTTTTATGTCTCTTTTTTTAATGCCTTAAGCATGTTCCTCTTCTGTTGTTTGTAGTATGACTGATGGAATCAAATGCAAATAACATGGAAGTAAATATTTCAGATGTCATAGAACCAGAACCTTAAGTGTAGTTTAAGTTAAGATATTTTTTAAACTTGTCTGGTAAATCTCAGAGCTCATCAAAAAAGTCTGAAATATCAACACAATTTCAAAAGACTTATCTTTTAATAATACAAGTTACATTAAAAAGAAATAAACCTTACAACAGGAGAAATATTATGTACATTAAGAATTTCCAAAAAGGTAAAAAAGCTGCTGTAAAATTATTTTAAATTAAACATGAGAATCTAACAAAGATAAGTCTGATCAACTTATTTTCTTCTACGAAATATGCAGTGAATTTTTTTGATTGGCTCCTGCCATCTACTGCATGGTGTTGGAAATGCCGCATAGAAATATGAAAACCATGCAAAGTGTATTTGTTGACAGTGTCGCATAACAGAAATAGTCCCTATTTTCCAACACTTCTAAAGCTTAAACACCCTGCGTGACATGTTTTCCCCATCTCTGCGGATTCAGAAAATAGGTTTCCAGTGTCTCGTCCATTCAGTGCATCAGAGTCACTCTGGTACTGTGATATGCGGCGCAGCTCAGTGAAACCACGTAAAGGCTGAGGAAGGGTAAGAAACTGTCTGCAGTCTTTAAGGCTGTGCAAGTCCTGGGGAGAACAGCAGTAATCTCAGATTACGCTCGTGGCTCAAATCTTTGCAGACTGACTACACCTGATCTGCTCCTGCTGTGAATTAGCAGCGTAGTTTGGACAAAGCTGTCTTGAAGGCAGAACGTAGAGAGCCTTTGCTGTGGTGTGGCTGCTCAGAGCTACATCTCTTCTTTTTGGCACTGGAGACGGACCACGCAGGGGAAGGAGGAGTCCGCTTCATTTGTTCAGCAAGCAGATAAAGTTTTATTACAGAGATCTTGCTCTAAGCAAGGTCTCACGCTGCACATTACCTGTCTCAGAAATGCATCAACTATTAAGGGAAGCACCTGTAAGATCAGTTAACTTTTTTTTTTCAGGAAACCATTGCCCCAGTGAATTCTGTTTTTAGAAAAAAAGGCAACATCTGTGTGCTGTTTTATCAAAACAAATGGTGTTCACCTTAGGCATCCAGGATTCATTTTAACAATTTTTTGTAATCTAGCTATTGGTGATCCAGCCTAGTACCCTACCCCTCAGCAGATTTTCATATTCTTGTGAGCAGCCTTTCCATAACTGTCCTTATGTGACAGCCGCTCACCTTCAATAAGCTTTAAGTGATAGTCATGGTGAAAGACAAAAGATAGTTTCCAAGGCTGGTAGACTGATAACCACCCAGACAAACACGCAGAAGGATGCAATAGAACCTCTGTTGCCTATGTTGTGCTGATAAAAGGACATCTGTTTTCAGGGAAATACGCTGTATGATTCAGGTGTTTCCTTTGTTGATGAAGTTAGTTTTGGTTTCTCCTTGGGCAGAGGCTGGACTCTGTTGAAGGCTCCATGTTGTCCCCCGGCTCTGGCAAAATTAGACCCCTATAAGAACAGGACAAAAAAGGACTTAATGGCTCATCAAGTCTTTGCTATTGCACTTAGCCTTGTCACAACATCCTATGAATGAACTACAGCTCTCTCAAGAATAAGGAAGAGGGAGAGATTAGAATTTCTTACCTCCCAATTTCCTCTATATTTTGAATTCTCTTTGCCATGAAATGGCATTTCAGACTAAATTTTAAGTAGTTGATTAATAGCACACTTTTGCTAATTAAGTGAGTTTCTACATGAGAAATCCAATACTGAATCATTTCTAACACAAACTTGCAAGGCCCTCTCCAGGTTAAAATCTGTTAGATAAAAATAGAGCAATTATAAGTTCCCTTTTGTACACTCTTCTTAAAATGTCAGCATTTCAATTATTTAGTCAGACTATATACCTTGTAAATTCTGTAACTGCTTAAAATTAATAGCAATTCAAGAAACATTGTTGGAGCTTGTCTTAAGACCTATTGACTAACTTTATATAACTGGGAACTGGTCACTGCTAGGAAAATCAATTTAAAACCCACCACCATGATAAAAAATGTGATATAACTCAGAAGTTAGCTACTGCTTTGATTCACTATGAAATTCAAACCAGAACAACTTCAAAACAGTATATATGTGTTAATGTTGCAATAGAATGTGTGTCTCTGTGCAGATCTGCCTGCATGAATGTATTGCTGTCCTCTGATGATGGGAGCATTTTGGATCAGGTCAAGTCTCATATGTGCAACCTATTTATCCAAGGAACTGGAGGACTAAAAGGAACAAAACACAAGTTGCAATGTCAAAGGTAGTTCACAGTAATTGTCCTGCAGTTGAAGAGGTAATCTTGTTGCTTTGAGATTTCTGTATGATTTTGGATGTCAGTAAGCTCCATCCATTAAGCACAGAACATGCTTTGCATTTCTACTTGTTCCTCTGCACCAAAGTTCTCTAAAATGTGAGAGAAGCACCAAGAAAAGCCCTTGGCTTGCTATCTTTTTAGCAAAGAAGTTGTTTTATCAGTAACAGAAATAACGGGGTCTAGTGACGTACAGAACTGTGTCCTCAGATTTTCCTCCTTTCTTCCACTGCCTCAGTACCTCCAGATAGATTGTTCCCCCGGTTTCTACTTGCTCAGCTGCGCAAAGGGCAGCATGGTTCGCTGCGGTTAGTAAGTTTGCAATTACATTTGAGCTGACTCTCTGCTCAGGGCCTCCAGGCTGACTCCCTGCCAGCTAATTAAATGGGTAAGGGGATGTCTCTCTCCTCATGACCACTTGATCTTTGTTAAGTAAGAAAACCAGATTAAAACAACAAGAGCAGTCGCTAATTCGGAGGTCTTCATCTGAATTACTCCACCCTGGAATTTGGCCCTGTTGGGTCAAATGGAGAAGCCTTACTGGTTCTCTACTTCCTATCTTTCCAGTAACTTGCAGGGAAAGTCACCACACAGTTTTAGATTTGGGGTGTGCTGGGAAGAATTCCAGTGAGGCAACCCTCGTTTCTGTCCTGCATAACACTCACAATGTGTGACTTGTGAAAAGATATTACACTGACTAGCATTTGCATAAATAGGATTTCCCCCTCAAAGTCACCACAATTCCAAAAGACAAAGGACAAGCGCTGATGTATCGCCTCAATAATTCTCTTGGAAAGATTCTTTTTCTTTTACAACACACTGTGTGTCATCTGGCCACATAGTTTGACAAGAAACATTAATTGAAGGAGACAGTATGTGGGACGGATTGCAACAATTTTATGTGGCCGCACAGGGTAAGAAGGCGGCACCAACTATCCAAGTGTGTGAGAATCTTAACCTTTCACTTCTAATACACTTTGAAATATTAGCATCTGACAGGTTTCTCTGATTTCCTTATATGTTTCATTATGAAAAGATGGCCACAACTGGAAGTTTAACCCCAGGATCCCTTCCTGGTAGTCCTGGACAGGTACTGTAAACCTGGGAGGGATTAGGGGATTTTTGATTTTGCCTGACAACTCATCATCCTGCAGCATTAATGGATGCTTACTGTGCAGGAGAGTTGGAAAGATGAATTTAAATGCAAGATGACCTCTCTGTCACATTTTAGGAACCTGAAACCATTGCTCATTTTAGATTTCTGTGTTAAGGAGATGTTTCTTAGACTTTATTCCTAGGAAACAGCATGTGTGTGGGCACTAAAACAATAAGCCATTGTATACCAGCTGCTCAAGGGTAGCTGAACTTTCTTTGAGAGTAGTTGTGAGGAAATTTGAGATAGCTTACTCCAAACTGACTTGTGTAAATATGTTTAGAGAGAGATTTGTAAATATGAAAGGTATGAAATATTTTTTCCTAACCCAACACTGAAAATTAATTTAGTGATTCACAGCTGACCTACTTGTGGGTGTAATTTTCCTTTAAAAGAGCTCACGTTTGAATATACTTCTCACTTACAACTTTTGAGATCTTTCTTTTTCAGACCTTTCCAGTATTTTATGAATTTTTGTAACCTATCCCAGAGCTCAGTCAGTCTCTGATCACACTCCTACTCTCCATAGTTTCTCTCAGTCTACAACTGTACACCTGTAAGGTGATAACAAACTCCCTCACTAAAGAAGCACTCATATAGAGAATTTTTCAAGGGACACTATAAATATATTTTGTACAGCTGCTTTTTCTTCCTGTTGTATTGCATGCTATTTGATTCCTGCAAGGTCTTCTGTGATACTCATTTCTGGATCATGTTTGTGTGTTTGTTTATTAAGGAGAAAATACATCTTCACTTTCAGAGAACTTACTGAGTTCCTCTTTACCATCCAGAAGGAGGGAGCAGTGACAAAAAGAAATTAGTGACCCATTTTGTAGATGAAACACAGTAGTTTATGATTTAACCACAGGCACTTTGAAAGTATGATGTAGCAGCAAGAATTAAATTTGTATTACCCAAGATAAGTTTATGTAGATGACTGAGTCATATTTTAAGAGGTTAAGAGCTCTGAGTCCAAAAGCTCTTTGTACCAGAAGCACTGCCTTCAGCTCTATTTTTAACTTTTTTTTTTCTCAAAGAAAAAGAGATTATATATCCATTGTACATCCTTTTTGCATTTCTGTGTGTGCTGATGGCAAGCATGAAAGTTTCTTTCTGCATCTGATGACTCATAAAATTGTTTCTTTGACTGGTCAGCCTTTGGCTTGAGATGCTCAAGAATCAAGCCAAGCAGTAAGTTCCTGGTTTTACACCCAGGTTTTTTCCCTTGTCTCCAACAAACTGGTATTTCAATTATCACATGAGATCTCCCCTGAATGGTTTTGATCTTTCACATAAGTACATTATTGGTCCTTCTAGATGTCCGAAATCATTCTATTTCTCCTCTTAAAAGAAAAATGAGAGGGATTCAGTTTTTACATTCTAATGAGCTATGTCAGATGGAAAAGTGATCATCTGTCTGTTCCCAAAATCTAAAATATGGTCTGTTTCTGACCATCGTAGTTGCATGACTCATTGGCCAAAGGATGCCAATTAGAGGATGCCACTGAGTTCATAAGCCTGTACATCTGCCAGAAGGAGATTTGGACATTGTTTTGGACATGTTTCCACATGTGAACAGAAAAGGTCAACAGCATTGCTCTGCAAGAGTGACACTGCATGTTTTAGTGTGCATTACCAAGCAGGCATCAACAGCAATGGTGAACTTAACTGACAAAGTTTTCCCAACTTTTTTAGTCAGATCGTCTTCTGTTGTGGCACTATACATTGCCTATGCAAGTTTTCAGAAATTTCCACAAGGTAAGAGAAAAAAAAAAAAAAAAGAGAGCTAGTTTTACATACCTGGAGGGAGAATACAAAGCTCTGTTCCTCAGAGCACATGTGAAACGCATCTCTGCAATGTCTGAGAAAGAAACTGTCACCAAATAAGTCCATTGGTTGAGGCCCCTTCTTTCTTTATAGTTCTAACCTTGTCAGGTTGGGGATAGTTATCACAGTTGGAACCTGTTAGTTTTGGAAAATAGTGAAGGACGAAGAGGTAAAGCCCCTTTTCATGTTTTCCCTCTCATACTCTTTTTCACGTTCTTGCTTTGTGATATACAGTGCTGTACCACTGACGAGCTGGACTTTTCTATGAGATGGAATGAGAAAAACAACCAAAGCAAGCAGCTGTAAGTAATACCTCGTTTTCCAACAGAGGATTACATTTTGCTGAACTGGAAATCAAGACTCAGAAACCTAACAGATTGTGGAAATCCTACTATAAATCCATTTACACCTTTGGCAACAGACGCCTTTGAAAACTCTTCCCTAAAGGACTATATTCCCCCCTAAAGGGGAATATAAGGGTGAGGTGGTGAAAAAGAAATAGAAGGAGGCAATGTCGGTTTTCGGAGTTACTCTTTGTTAAACTTCATGTTGAAACCAAACTGAAAATTGGCAAAGCTTCCAGGAAAATTTAGCAAAGAAACAGCTTGCAGTAATCTAGCAACCAGGGTTACTATGGCAATAGCAGAACACTGTGAAATTTAGTAGATATAATTTTCCATGATTCACTGTATATTTTTAGCTATTTTTCTTTTTGTTCTCTCATGCTAATTACCTTTCTGAAGAAAAGGAAGGACTGAATGATTAGGTCATGCCCTCAGAAAAGATAGAGATGTCGGTGCTTTTGTGTTCTAGCCTCAAATGATCAACCATCCTAAGCCTCAACTTGGTCTCAACTCGGTCTCAACTCCTACCCCATTCATCTTGTCTTGAGCCTTTAAGACCACTGTTCCCCTCTTCTTGAAATCCTTCCATCCCTTGTTCACCTTAATTTCCTTCTGTAATGCTTCTCCCTGCTAGTTCACAGTCTGAACCGTATGAATAATTTTTATCCTTTCCTTCTTTTTCAGCTATTATCCAACGTGATTCTCTTTGATAACACCACCTCTTTGCTTTGTGACGTGGTTTCAACTCAGGGACTCAAAAATCTAGCTCCCATCTCCTCACCCCCTCCCTCTGTGCAGTCCTCTCTTTGGCCTCTCTGTGGCTTGCTCATAACCTGGGCTGATCAAGACTTAAATGTTCCTTTATTGTCAGTCACACTGATTCAGTCACTTTCCTAGCCATTTAGATATACAGTCATAATTTTACATATGGGTCTAACATGAAAACTGTCATGCTCTGTTTACCTTCATAATGTCTCTAAGGTCTGGCCTCCTATTCTTTGACCAAATGTCAAAACTTGTTATACAAGTCCTTCTCTTGTTCCACTGCAATTGGAGTCTCTGGTCCTGGGCCACACATGCTCAGAGTCATTCAAAATCCTGATGATTTCATAATCTTCCCTGTTTCCTTCTTCAACTGCTGATCTCCTTTGTGCTATTCTTCCTCTGCTATGCCAGGTTCTACTTCTGTTCCTCAGCTGCATGAACTTATAACTAAGTGCCCTTCTCTACAACGGTGCTTTTATCATATACCATCACTGATCCACCCCTTCACTTTACCATTGTCTCCAACTTTTGTTATTTTATTCCACAACTTTTAATGGTATCTCAGTGCTTTGTTACACTGACCTTGATACATGATAGATGGGTCATAGCAAAAGTAAAGAATATCTCCATTAGCTCCCTTTATGCAATTCACCTCTGCCACCTAATACGAAACAGCAGTATCTAAGTACTTTTAGGCAACTAGAAAACTACATAGAATCATAGGCAGCCACCAGAACGTGCTCATGCTATTATTACTCGACCTTCCTTACTCTTCACCTCTAACCGTTTGTTTGTTGAATTCACTTCTGTATTGTCACTCTGTATTGTCCATAGGCTCTAAGTGTTTTAAGGCTGGGACTGTCTGCCTGCTATACTGCTGTATACAAACAGCTCAAAAGAAATGAGGCTCTGTGAAGCTTCTATGAACTCCGGAAGGAAGGCATAAATGGAAGGAGTGGCAAAAATGCTGAAAAAGAGCAATTCTTTAAGTCAGTCAAGGCTGGGGAGGCTTACAAGGATCTCTGGGGGGCTTAATAAAGGACCAGAACTTGCATGTGCACCACTCTCACCTCCCACTGATTTTAGTCTAAGCTGCTAATATCAGCATATATAAATACAAATAAACACATAAAAAATAAGAAATCGTTCCTAGAAATTAAAAGTTTAAAACATACGGAAAAATCATTTTATTAAAGCATAGTATATTTATGTAGTCAAACATCCTGCTGCAAGATACAGAAAAATGCGATGTATTTGTTTATGTATATTCATGAGCATTTAAAAGCACCACAGTGCTTTGTCTCAAGACACAGCTGATCAGTAGCTGGGGCTGTGGTGCAGTGTTATATAATGCAAGTTTATGACTTCGTAGGATGTCATTTTCCTTTCCAGCATTTATGGGTTTGCTTTTTTCTGTGTTTAGGAAGCGAAGTATTTCAAATAAATGCTCACTTTATGTTTTTTTTACACTTGCAGGACACACTAGATGCAATCACAGTATAAAATATAAAAATACTAATTGACTTCTGTCACAGAGGATAGTAGACTAAAGATGTCCTCATCTGTTCTGTGGTAACATCCCTGTGTTACATCCCTGAAAAATGACATTTTTCTTCTCTCTGAACCCCCATGAGCCATGGCAATATGGGCATAAAGAAAAGACAAAGGAAAAGCTTCCCAGTTCTGAGCAACTCTCTGTGCATGAGAAAGAAGGAAATGCCCCATCCCTCAGAATTACCTGATTTTAGACAGATGATTAATGCAAAAGCCAAAGAATGAGAGTTCCTCTCACAAGAATCAGCATTACCGGGGATGCACTGGCTCCTCTGTGGTATCAGAAGACCCTCGTGTTACAGCAGGCTGAGCTTGTGAAGGGTCTGCTGTGCTCTGTTGTGGCATGTGGCACCGCAGGGTGGCAACTCTTGTTCAGTCCACCCCACGGCTGTCCTTCTGTGAAGCACAGGGCCTTCTGCTGGGAATGCAGCATGGCCCTTGCAAAAAAATATATCCAGTAATAAAATAGTAACTGATCTGTGTCTCTTACAGCTCTTTATGATTCTCAACATCTGTTCAGTTTTTGAGAGATTTAGAACAATCCCTGTAGAGTTCTGCTGATGTTATTTTTTAAGAGTCTTTTGCATGCACATGAAGTGCATCCCTCTTTCAATCTGCCAAATTAACGTCTGACGTCCCTTACAGCCAAGATAGTCAAGACTTCTATTTCCCACCGCGCTTTATGTTTTTCTGGTACAAGCCAATTTCCTTTTTCCTCTCTAAGGTGACATGGACTGCTGCCTTCTGACTGTGAATTATTTTTCTGAGTTTCTTTGTAAAGATTCTTAAATTGTTCTACAGCAAAAATAATTAAGCCTCTTTTAGTAAATGTTACATTTGGAATTAAATGCCAATATTTTAATTTCAGAATGTCTCCTGTTCCTACAGTTACCGCACAGCACTTTCTGGTACACGAAGCTAGGACTTTTTAGGCAGAGAATTTTAATATTTATATTATTGTATGTTTATATGTTATTATATATTTAATATTAATATTATTAATAAATATTTAATCCCCACGTTTTACAAGAGAAAAAGTTCCAGAAAGAAAATCAAATGTGAGATGTTATGAAAAAAAGGAGTTTGAACTATTCTGCCTCTTCTGGATGGCTTGCCAAATACAGTAATGCTATATATCATATTTAGTGCTGCAGTTCCCAAACTGTATTCCCTGCACTATCCAGCAGATGATGCTAATGTATTACAAACTATTCTCTGTTCAATTTTAGTCAGGGAAAAGATGACTGGCTAAAAGATGTAGTTTTGTCACATTCCAAACATTTTTAAAAATTATCAATTGCCCTCTTTAATTCTCTTTTCTAATATGTGTTATTCAGAGTCTCAGAATGTGTTGTTTTTCTGAAGCAGTTTTGTTACTAAAGATTGACCCTTTGAAGTACCTGCCCACCAATCTTTCATAACCCACTGACATTCCAGTGTGTTTGACATAAAAGTTTGACCAGTTTCAGAAGTCCCTTGGCTATACCTACAACCTATTTACTCATATATTGTGACATACAGCATTAGGTTTTGTGCTGTGTCAAGCATTTATTCCCATTTCCAGCCTGCAGAAAATATGTGAAGCCAAATCCTTGCACTAAAAAGACAAAAGCTAGAAGGGGAAAAAAACATACCATTCAGGTATATAAAGAAAAAGGCAGAACTGAGTTTCCATGAATCTTTCAGGATCCTCAGCTTTCTAATCTCTTTCTCTAGTGTAAGCATACCTTAATTATTGGCTATGAAAGGAAGCTTTATAATCACTTCTACTTTGCAATGGATTCTGATTTTCTTACTCAGGGGGACTTGCTCCTAATTTTACAAGAAACCTCCACAGAGGCCTTTGGAATTATTTGCAGGATGAGCATGCTACTAATCACATATATCAGAGTCCAAGATTTTTCAAACAGAGTGACAGTGCCTGCACGGCATTTATAGACATTGTCTTATATTTTGCTGATGAAACGAAAGTAGGATATGAAGAACAGGTTTTTCAAGGTGGATAGAGAAAAAAAATGGAGTTTTCTCTGCTGGCCTCAGTTTTGACCTCATTCTCTGAAGTGGTGGGATGGTAGCCAGCCCTCTCCAGAAGCTAGTGACTATTTCTCCTGTGCTAGCAGACAGGCACGTGTGGTCCTTCCAGCCATTGGATCCTGTTGCAGCTGTTACCTGCTTGCTGAATTGCTGCACCACTAGAAGGAGAGGAGCCAAGAGGAACGAATCCCAGCTTCTGAAAGAAAAAGGACAAAAGAGGGAACTGAGCTGCCTTTCTTTGCCCTTTATTTCTTTCTCTGTCTCTTTTTTTTTAACTCTGCTCCCTTGGGAAAAGTATGGGCCCCTGAGGAGATGGCGAAAGAACCTTCTTGCTTCCTGCAGCAAGCAGGTCTGATGTCTGTCCTTTCCACACTGTGAGGCTGAGGCTAATTAGATCATTTGGCTTTCCTTACACTTTTTTCCCCAGGAGGGCTGAGTTATATGAGAAAGTTGAAGCTTCTCGTGTCGCTCTGCAGCAGGCTCAAGGACAGGCAAAATCCATTACTGATAATTGTGTTGCAAGAGTTGGCAGCGTAGAGGAAATCTAAGAATAGGCTGCCCAGCCAGCAGCTGGGACATGAAGTAGACAGGACATGCAGGATTCAAGGTGTAGCCCTTAGGGCTTGTGTGCCTTAAGCTAACAGCTGGCGAAAAAGTTCCGGAACTTACAAGTAAATCATGACAAAACACTGCAGCAGAAGCATATTTGGTCACGTAAGTCATATAGGCATAGTTGTGTAGTTAGTTGTTGTATAGTCATTAAAGCAAAGGAAAACAAGAAATCAGGGGGTCGGCAAATTTTTTGAACAGAGAACGCACAGGAGTCACCCAATCCTTTTCTGTTTCCCTGGCATCAGTCACCAACAAACACACATTTGTCACCACATGCAAGGAGAAGAGGAGAGAGTAAGAGAGGAAAAGAGAAAGCACAACACTTCAGCCAACAATGCATGTCCTTTCTCTTGAACAGGAAGCACTTGCCTGGCCGGAAGTCTGCCTCAAACCTGGTTTTGTCATGTGTGAGTCCCTTTGGTCATGAACTTCATGCAAGTGTATCAGAAGACACCATAGTAATGTTGGAGATAAATCACTGAAGTACATAATAATTTGTACTGGTAAGTGTTGAACATGTATCTCTAACAATCCAAGTGAGGTCCTACGACATGAAATACCTGCTTTTGTCCACAATGTCCTGTTATATAGAGAGCCGGAGGGCTTAACAGAAGAAGTACCTGGGTTCTTCTGCTCTGTGATTGTCTCTGTGAAGCCAGAGGAAAAAACATTTTACAGAAATCTAAAAGCGAAATGATTGAGAAAACACAGACCTTAGAGGGAGGTTGCCTTCAGCCATGGAACCAGAGAGACAAATATTGAAGAGCTGGATGTATTTTGTTTTATTTTGAACTTTGATACACCCTGGAGAGGGGCAGACATTTTAAGTAACTGACAGGAATTTTAATGTAGAAGTACAGCTGGATGATGAGAAAGAAGGTGCTGGTTGCTGTAGCTTAACTTGATAGAATTCATCAAGAATGACTTTGCTTCCTGCGATGAGTAGGCACAGGAGACATTTGATTGCTACTGTGGGGGCTGTTTTTAATTCATTGAGGACGTTTGGGTTGGAAGGCTGAGCTTTATGGGCCATTGTATTTAAGTAATTTGGAAAAATAGTTCGAAGCATTATAGGGGAAGCTATGTTTAGACTGTATTGATAGTCAGGAAGAAGCATAGAATTCAGCCTGTATAAGGCTTTGGTCAGAGTAGTATGCGTAGCTTTGCATGTGCGCTTCACTGTATGCATTGAGATGGGCATCTTTTAATTTAGTAAAACAGATTTGCCTTAAAATGATTTAGCTTTAGGGCATACAAAGATGAAGTTGTGGGCTGAATGCTTGGGTCTGGAGAAACCTTTTTGTATAATAAAGATATATCCAAAGAACATAGATAGTGGGAAATGAAATCATTTTCCAAACAATTAACAGGAGCGCAGTTGTCCAAGAGATGTCATCTAGAATGGCCATAATGGGAAAGAAGTTCCTCTCAAGGTATTAGTTATTTCTTTAAGAGAAACTGAATTTTTACTGCGAGTAAAAGTTTACAATAAACATCCGGTTCATTCAATATTAAGCACTTAGCATTCTGAAGGAATACCGGGTTCTTTGTCATTTTAAACAGTGCACAGTAAAAGTACACACACTATAATTTCTACCACTTCTTTGCATGCCATCTCTGCATGTCAAAATTGCTTAGAAAATCTTGTAGCTAACAACCTGAGACTGCATGATTCACATGTGAGATTTCAGGGGGATTGGAGCATACTGGGTAAGGAGTTAAACATTTGAATGTGAAGGTTTGGGATCTTGAGAAGAACTGTAAGTGTTCTAAACAGCTTAATGCAAGGAAATATTATGCACAGAGTTAGAAACTACCAAATAGAAGAAATCTGATTGAGCTTCCTTTTCCTATGGAGAAGCAAATCAAAAACATTATAGTCTTTTGTGGTGGGCAGGGGCAGAATTGCAAAGAAAGTAGGGCATGATGACAATTTTTGTCCAGTTATGCAGCGTATTTAGAAGAAAATGAAATACAGTTTGTACTTCAGTATTTTTGCTTCAATGAGTAACAAAAGAAAGTTATTCATAAATTATAATGAATGGGATGTCTGTTAAATTCATCCTATGATTTCAATTAGAGATCTGAATATCAGGAAAATATTTTGATTCAAATGGTGAAGCTCTTTGTTTGCAGACAAAGGAACTGGCACAGATGGAAAGACAAAAGTAGATTCTTTTGCCTCTTGAGTTAAATGCATATAACTTACCACAGATAACAGTTGTGTAGGACATTTTTTGGAGGAAAACTATTTTTTGCGTGATAAAACTAACTTGGAGCCATCTTGCATAGCACCAAAGTCTCAAGAATGACAGAGAAGGTGGTTTCCAAATGTGGGAGATATATTCAAGAAACATGCTGGGTTTTTTTTCAAATCACTTGCTGCATTCTGATGCTGATTCTTTTCAGAAACATACACGTAGTGAATGTCTTGGACTTTGTTATAGAGGTCTGGGGTTCAATCAAAGTTAGCTTTAACAGGGAAGGGAAGGGAAGGGAAGGGAAGGGAAGGGAAG